>WMED01022178.1:0-11734 GCA_019650415.1 Pipa parva | reverse complement strand
ACAGTCAGTTGCTTTTGAAATGTAAAGTGTCTCTTCCTTGGTCTGTAACTGGGGAATAGAGTTGGGAGGGGGGTGGCAGTGAGATGTTAATCTAGGACATAGTTCCGCATAAAACTTTTGTCCCTGTTAAGTCCATTCTGGAGGGTGTTAAATAGCATCAACAAAGGCCAGACTGAATTACCTGTGGCAGCTCATTTTTGTAGTTACAACCACAGCATAGAGGACCTGGGAATATTAGTACTGAAGGGTAACTTTTCCACCCAAAGTGATAGAAAAGAATGGGAAGTTAAATTTATGAAAATATTTAACACCCTCCAGAATGGACTTAAAAGGTATCACCTGTTCTCTCTTGTTCTGCATTTACACTAACATAACTTTTTTTGTAGATTTCTAAACAAGGACTAAAGATCTGATGCATTCTATTTTTGATGTAACTTATCGTTAGTATTTTTTGTTTCCAAACATACTATATAATAATAGGCCTAGAATGTTCAATGCATCCTGTAGCTCTGTATTTCAGTTAAATATATCAAAGCAGAGGTCACTTATTAGCTTGGAAACCAGCCTGTAAAATCCATATAACTGTGTCTAACGAGGAGCTTAGCAATATATTTCTGTTTGAGAAGGCAATCAGATACTTCAAAGTAACATATTCCCTTCAATGCCCATTAAGGAAATAACAGTATTTTGAGGTTTATGAAGTCTTTACTTTTAACATATCTGTTATTGAAGCCGTAGTCTTTGTGTTACTAATGAGGCTGCTGTGTGCTGTAACTTTTCTATGTTTGTGTGAGAAAACACATTTGGTGCGTTATTTTGTCATTCTTATTATAAAGCATAAAATAAATTCTTGTAACAGTTCTATTAACCTAGTTATTGCAGTTATTGCTAAGATATTTATGTTCCTAATAGACACAACATCTATTAAAAACACATTTAGAAAAACTTTAGCTACTACTTGGAGTGATGCAGGCTATTATGTTCTTAAAAATTGTATGACTCATTCCACTAGCATTTATATAAAGGATATATATACAGTATATATATATATATATATAAAATATAATTTATATAATATATATATAAATAGTGATAGGACAAATCTGGACAAATAAGACTGTTAATTAAATAGACACATTTTGATGGTTAGTATATTAAAAACAATGGATAGTTATTTAAAGGAACATATCAGGAGTAGTGTTGAGCGATGATATCGAGAAAAGTTGAAATCGGTACGATTATTACAATTATCGGGTGTTATCGATAATCTGATGATTTTGAAATAATCGTACCGATTATCGACATCCTATAACGATTATCGTAATGATAAACTGCGTCCTCCCCCATCAGCTCCCACCCCATGAAAGCAGCGGGCCCACGATCCTCTCCTGTCTTTGCCTCCCTGATCGCAGCGTCCTGCAATTAAGCTCTGATAGTGGCATAGTCTTCAATGAGCACTGGATCGTGGTGAGCTGGCCTGCTTGCAGGGCGCTACAATCAGGGAGGCAAAGGCAGGAGGGGATCGTGTGCCGCTGCTGTCATGGGGTGGGAGCTGATGGGAGAGGATGCAGATTATCGTTACGATGATTATTATCGGATGCCGATAATCATTACAATTATTTCAAAAATCGGTTATCGATCCGATAACGATTATTGTTATCATCGCTTAACACTAATCAGGAGTAATTTCTATTAATAACATTTAGTAGCATGTTGATCTAGTTTGCCTGACATCAGCTATAGGTCATCATCAAGAGAGGCATTGTTGCATCAAGATTTTTTTAACTAAAGCATTGTGTACTGCAGCATTAATGGTACCAACATTTTTTTTCTCTATTAAATCAAATATTACTATTTGGATTGCCATGCCAGTTATACCTTAGCAGTAACTGTACAAATGTCATCTTAAAGCTAAAGCTGAATTTCTGACTTTTATTGTTAGTGCTGTTTGTCTTTACTGGTTGCAGCTATCCTTTATACACTAGATGTTCTAGTACACTTCATGAATATGTATTATATGAGGTTCCATATAAAGCATTGGAACTAGGCTGGAATATGCTCACTGTCAGTACTGGTTCTTTAATAAATTATCTTTATATGTTCCGCATATAAAGGTTTCACAAATTCCACACTGATATTTAAATAATAAAGGAAAAATGGTGTATGTTGTTAAAATACAAAGGAAAATTCAAGTCTAAAAATGGAATTTTTGTAAGTCATCGATATACTTTTGAATCAATTTATTTTGTAACAGATTGCTTCTGACTTCAATTAATTAACAACAAAAATAGAATGGGGAGAAACAGATTTTCCCTCTGTGATGCAGTAAGATGTCAATACAAAGAGACCATTTTAATTAAGGAAAGTAAACGAATAATCGCTTCTTTTTTTTTTGTGAATTCCCTACAGGGCCTTAATGTAAGTAAGTAATGTAACAGTAAGTTAAATGTTATTGAGCTATATAAAATTGGAGGAAACCTTGTGAAAAAATAAGTGAACTTTTCTTGCTATTTTTTTTTTTTGTGAAAGTTTACTGGAAAATTGTTAGAAATGTAAATAATGGCTGAAAAGTTTTCAGATCATGGTATTTTAAATAAATCTTTCTTAATGAGTGCCATTAAAGGAATAATTTAGTTACTAACAGTTCTTTTGACTGTCTGTTTGGCACTGTTAAATAAATGCTTTTTGAAGTATAAATTATTTATTTCCATCCTTCACAATTTAGGGCCAGTTCGGTACTGAAGTGCCTTCCCTCTCTCAGCCACTTTCTTTTCAGTAGAAAAAGAAGGCTTGACAATTCCAAATAGCCAATCAGAAACTTTAAGCTGTTATCCACCTTTTTATTTTAATTCTTAAAGGTGTAGTTAACCCAGCACAAGCAATTGTTAAGGAAAGAGCATGCTATTGCTACTGACAGCGTACACCATTCGTTGTAACTGCCTATGGTAATTCATTAACTATTAATTTTGACCTTCCTGAGATACCGTGATGTCAGTGGCAAAAGAATTCTGCATCCGTCCAACTAGGAAGAAATACGCAGAAGAGTTGTGTATCATTACAAAGGAGTAACAATTAATTGCATTGTTTACATAAAAGACTGACTAAATATATTAGTAAAACATTTTATTATGCATTTACAACACATATTACTTTTTATTAATCAGGCTGGACTGTTCCTTTAAGAACTGCAATTGTGGTAAGAACAGGCTTATAGAATTCAAAGAAATATTAGATATTTGTTGTTACAAGTGATCTTAAATTGAAAGGTTCAGAACAAGTTCATATTGTGTTTGTCCTTTATGGAAAGATTACTGTATAATAATGGGACTGGCAGCATTTTTGTTTGCTTTGGCTTAGTTTTCCCAAAAATGACATTTGCCAAAGTAGACTAGTCTAAAGTACAAGCCATTTCAGTAATGCAAATGAAGTCATTAAAATACTGACAATAGCTAATGCAGCCCTGTTACACATGCACAGTAAAAATGGTTAACATCTGATTAACATGGTTAACATCTGATTACACAAGGTATTCACTAGGAGCACCAAAATATGAATCCTAGGTTTCACTATGCTTAAAACCAGCTGTTCTTTTTAGAGAAGTTTAGTGACAGTTCTATGGATAGGCTAGGCAAACTTTCTTAGTTGTAATGCATAAGAATAAGAATAAATAAGAAGGGCTGAGGGAGCCATAAACATGCAGCTCCCTCACCTCAGCCCTTTTGAATCCGGAGCTGCTGAAGTCACAGGCGGCTCCGGATAGGCTATCAATCCAGACTCACGGTGTCGTCAGCAGCTCCTGATTGGCTAGCAATCCAGACTCGCAGTGACGTCAGCAGCTCCTCATTGGCTAGCAACCTGGAAGCCGGTGACGTCAGCGGCTCTGGATTTGCTTGCAACCTGAAAGCACTGATAGAGCTTTCTCTCTACAGCACTTGTCGGCACATTGTAACGAGCGGTGCTTGCACTACTCGTTACAGTGAAAGCGCCAAATATGGCCATTAAAAGAGCCATATCTGGCTCAAGAGCCATAGGTTGCTGACCCCTGTTCAAAGGGAACACATCCAACCCATTAGGAATGATCTACAAAGATAACATAAAATCAGTGTTGTATGTGCATCATTCAAATAATATAAAAGCAATATTGCTATTGCAACTTTAAAATTGTAAGTATTTTTATATCTGTCTTTTATGCCTTTATTAGTAACTGCCTTGTACTAACTAAACATTGTATTTTATCAGAGAACAGTATTTAATAGGATTAGAATAACACCAATGTATTTTATGAAACTGTAACTGTCTCCTTGTTTCCACCCATTTAGCATTGCCAGTATAACTGACTACATAAATATTTTCCTTTACAAATCCAACAGGATTAAAATGTTTTAGAAAAAAAAAGAGATTTAACATGTAAGGGATCATTTGTTACAAACTTGGAAATAAATATAGTCTCAGAAAAAGAATGGTTAAAGGGGATTGGGAATAAGCTGAGCAGTTTAATGTGTAATAGATAATACCAGAAGAGAAACACAAGGTATCAAGTATATTGCTGTGAAACCAAGTGTGTCATTTCTTGATTCAGTAGAGTAGTGTGTAAAAGAGAATGTAAGGATGACATATATGCTTGGAAATAGGAGTTACTATATCTAGAGCAATGTGTGTTGTATGGGAAATCCATTGTAGATTAGATGAAGCAGTGTTGACACAAGCTATGGAGAAATGACTGCAGAGTAACAATATAATGTGAACTTTGGTGAGAGCCTGTGAAGTAATGTAGTGTGAAAGAATGGTGGGATGTGATTGATACAGAAGGTGTGAAATTTAATAAGCGACTAGAAGAGAGATTTCATCAATAGAGAGACAAACATAAAACATGAAGATAGTGGTGACAGCCTTATAGTCAAAGAGAGTGAATTAGAGATAAATAAACGGATGGGAGGCTGAAATAAATAGATAGCAGTATTCAATAGAGGTACATTTCATATCTATACATAGGGAGTGAAAAATGCTTCTTTTGGGATGAATTCAATGTATTTCCAAATATTTTAGCTTAGCCCATCCATCAGATTCATGGCATTGTTTAAGTCTAAAAAAAAATCTGGTTTTAAAGCAAAAGCTGGAAGAGTGAATAGCAAAGAGAGAATTGCTTTCCATATCCTAGCTTAATCCATGAAGAATCTTATGGAACTCCATCTAAAATTCTTTCCGATAAGCAGTGTGATAATGAGGTAAATGTTTCTAGTTCACTTCCTGACTTGTATTGCTTTCTGTTTGTTTTTCCTAAGTACTGGTTGCAGCCATTTTTTATCCGTTAAATAAACAAAGTGGCTAAATAAGCTTTATTATTATCGTTATGTATATTGTAATGTTGTTTGCATTGTTTTTCTCTACAGCATTTGCTTGTGGTATAATCCCCCCTCCCCGTTTCACCTTTGTAATGATCCAGTCAATGTTAGTTTTCTGCCTCCATCTTAGCTTTATACATCACACCCAGCCACCCATCTCTTTCTGCTACAGTTGTGAAACAAAAAGGAAGTTAGGGTGGCTGGGATATGGCTGATAAACCAGCCTGTATTTTGGGTGCATAGTATATGGGGGGTTATCTCTCCCCCCCTTTTGAATGTATATATAACATGTTTATTATATTAATAAAGCTGTGGCCAAAAAATGTCAAGCAATACAATGTTGCATGTGCGTTTTATGGGGCCAGAGTTTTATGATTCCTGTGTCTGGTTTAATGAGCAGCCATATAATATAGCCTCATGGATTGCAAACTGGAAAAGCAAAGGTTTTTTTAACTCTCCAGAATATTATAGATTTTATCCCTGAATATTCTACAACAAACTACAGTGGATTCTCCATCTGTGTCATTTGTGAGTGAGTTCAGATATCTGTGGATTTTGTCAATTCAGCAGGGTTTCTATATGCTCCATACAGACTGGGCCTCAGAGGTATGTTCTCTGCTTAAAGCAGCAACTGAAACAGAATGGTCAAAAAACTATTTCCAATTACTGCACATAAAAAGGCTAATTTCTACTGCTTGTTATATGAATAGTTTCCCCCGGCCTGTCTCTCCTGTACTGACACACAAACTCTGGAATTTTAGAAAGTTACTGAGATTTCTGCTACACAATCTGCAGAGCCTGAATATAAAATCCTTACCTTCTCTGCACCAACTATTCAGTAATTACCAATCTGCAACTATCCCACAGCTTACCTGCACCAGCCAGCTCAGGATTAACCTGTTCAACACCATTGTGGAAACACTGTATGCACACATAATTGCTTTAAGTATTGCATGTAATCTGCAGAATGAAGTGTTTTTCTTAAACTTTTAAACTGATGTTGCTCTTTTGTGCTGTATTATTTATTGCAAACCCAATAGCATTATTCCTGCACTCTATATACTGCTGCTCACTCTTAAAGACACAACTATCCTGATTATACTCCAGTCTCACTATGTCCTGCCAAGGCTCTTTGCATTCCTTATAAATGGAGTCCCAGCATAAAGATCATAAATCACATTTCCTCAAAGTGAAAGTAACTCAAAGAAGGCAGAGCAATCTACTAGGCCCAAGAAAACAGTATTGCCATCTCAGAAACTTAAAGAACACTATGAGATGAAGAAGAAGGAGATGTCTGGCAATCTGCTAGAACTGTAGATTAAAACCATGCACTGCATAACCATTATTAATAAAGCCAGAAATAACACAGAATGATTAAATAATGCTCTGACATAGCTTAAGTCAGTTTATAAGCGTTATCAGTGATTGTCTGTAAGATATACTGTACTTCCTTCCTGACAACTTCTAAGCCATAGAGTACTGCATGAGAGTCCATGTCTTTGGCAATAATCCATCACCAGCTGTAGAAACTTATTGACTGACACTAGATACTTTTTAGAAAGAGACATCTATGTTGGCAATGGTCTGAAATCATTTGCAATACATGATGAAGCAACAGACTTGCTTAAAAGAACTAAGCAAATGTTGTCTAAAGGTAATCTGAGATTACATAAAATTGTATCTAACAACAGCAAAGTTATGAAGGCCCCAGATAATCATGCTAAAAAATTTAATCTAGACCGGGGAGTAGATAAGCCAGTCATGCAAAGAAGACTTGGCCTACACCTACACTACAGAAACATTTACCTTTCTATCCAAAGCCAAGAAGCTACTCAAAGAACTGACTCTCCAAAGACAAGAATTAAATAACCCTTTACAGTCAAAGACAATAAAAGCAATCACACTACTAAAACACAAATTTTATAAACATGGAGACAGATGTTCTACGTTATTAGCAAGAGCCTTAAAAAACAAGTAACACAGAAACAATATAACTAAACTAAAAACAAAAAAAAGGAACACAACTACACTAACATCCAAGATCTTAAAAAAATTTGAAATGATCTGTACCAACCTATAACAAATATCAAATGCTAAAACATTATATCACAATAAGATAAATCAGTACCTAAAGAATATAAACCTACTGAAGATATCACTGGAACAAAGAAACAAATTAAATCAACTAATCACCACATTAGAAATACAAACAGCAATAAAAACCATGAAAGCCAACAAAAGCCTAGGATCAGAGCTTCACCCCTAGCTTAATCCTACCACTATAGCAAACATATCAACCAGGCTGCTCAATCCATGTGCAAACAAAGTGCCTCACTAGGAGATGCAGGTAGATATTATGGGTGCTCAGGAGCAGGGAGGATCTTCAATCCAAATAGCGTAGTAATTAAAGAATGGGTCTCTGGTAATCCAAACTTAAAATCATCAGTCTTTGTTATGGAGTCATGTTAAAAGCAGGTACAAAGTTTAAAAGCTGGTCACAAACAGCACCTTGTGACCAGCTTTTAAACTTTGTACCTGCTTTTAACATGATTCAATAATAAAGACTGATGATTTTAAGCTTGGAGTGCCGGAGACCCCTTCTTTGATTAATCCTACCACTATGTCAGGTATTCAAAGCAATCCAAAACAGAGCAAAATTCTTCCCACAATTCTCTGAAGCCCACATCACTCTCATCCACAAACAAGGGAAAAATCCAACAGACCCCGCCAACTACTGACCAATCTCACTAATAAATGTGGTTGCATAATTACTAGCAAAAATTCTACTAGAAAGAATGCAAAACCCATTACTAGAGCTCATCAACCCGGTAAAGTGGAATTCATAAGAGGACGAGAAGGAAGGGACAATACTAACAGATTAATCAACCTGCTTCACATCACAGAACAAAATGAGATAAAACTGTTTTATTATCAACAGACACAGAAAAATCTTTCGACAGTGTGAACGGAAAGCTTATGTTCACCTGCCTTGAAGAATAAGAAATAGGACAATAAATAGAGAACTGGATTGAAGCTCTTTATCAAAACATCACAACAAAAATAAAAGTTAATGGACAACTCTCAAACAGCATCCCTATCAAAAATGAAACCAGACAAGGATGCCCCCTCTCTCCTGCACTTTTCATACTTATGCTAGAACCATTACTAAAGACTATCAGAGAATCAAAAGACATATCAGAAATTAAAGTAAATAAAACAGAACATAAAATAACAGCATATACAGATAATTATTGGGATTCATATCCAACCCAATAATCTCAGTACCAAATCTAATGCTCAAAATAAAAGAATATGGCAACCTGAAAAATTTCAAAATCAACAACAAAAAATCATTAGCACTAAATATATCACTCAACACAAATCAAATGCAAGCTCTATCACGAAATTTCCCCTACAAATGGTCAAACCAAAATATGACTTATCTAGGTCTAGAAATATCCAAAAATTACAGAGATTGACTAAACACCAACCTTGACTTTATAAGCACACAACTACAAGTGTATCTAAGCAAATGGACCACAAAACCTATCTCATGGATTGGCAGAATAAACACTATCAAAATTAATGCTTTGCCTAGAATACTATACATTTTTCAAATGCTCCCGATGAACTGCCAAAAAAAACAACATCCAGAAAATATTAAATACATTCATCTGGAATCAAAAACAACCAAGATTAAAATTTCATATATTGAGCAACTCAACAAAACAAGAAGGCCTTTGACTACCTGACATAGAAGCATACTATAAAACTAAAATTCTAAACAGAATAATAGTTTGGACATACCACATAAATTCAAAAAAATGGGTCAAAATGGAAGAACAAGCAACAAACACAAACCTACCTCATCTACCATGGATAAAGAAAGACAACAAGAGAATTACAAAAAATGATCATCCTTTACTTGTTAACACTCTGAGAATATGGAATACGAAGAGAGACAAATATAAACTAGCTAACTCCCCATCAGCACTAATCCCAATGCATAACAACCCAAACTTTCAACCAGTTCTTAACCAACAATACCTTAAAGACTGGCTAATAGAAGAAGACTTAAGACTATATCACCTAATGGACAAAGGATCATTAATCCAAAAAGAAAAAAGAGAGAACCATACCACTCAAACCACAAACCCACTTAAAATACCTACAAATTTATGACTTTCATGCCAGATCAGGAGGATGAAAAGCCTATAACAAACCATACACCATGGAGAATGTAAATAGGTATAACACTATTTAATCCTCTTCCTAGTGATTACATGCCTCCATTCTGGGAAATCTTTCACAGCATCACACAGTCATCTCAGGGGAGTAGACCCCACTTACAAATAGGAGTAGTGCCTGAACCTCTTTACAATAATGGGCACCAGAGATTCTTTGTGCACAACAGGAACCGTTTATTTACAGGTATATACAGATTACAAGAGCTTCATACACTTTTTAGAACAGATCCTTATTCCATACATTCCATTCAAGGTACTCTGAGTATATTATAGATTTTCTTTAATCCTGGCAAGGCATAACTTGTCTCTCAAAGGGTCCAATACAGGAATTCAGCCACTCTGGACTGCCTGTAGGTAATGTCCACCCTGCGCAATGGAGAGCCTGTAGCTAAACTCCAGCCTGCACCCAGGCCTGGAGTTGAAAACCACCACCCACTAAGAACAGAGATTTTTATAGACTGCGATTACTCCTCCCAACTATATTCATAGAGATATGTATTTCCATACTGTAATACTACAGAACTCCAGCAGTTGGTACTGTTACTACACCCCCTGGGAGTAACACTCAATTTAGATAGATATAAAGCATTTAACACTGTAAATACATTACTCATAAGGAATTGGAATATAATCATTTCCAATTCCTTATATACATTCCAATTGGGCAAAATTTATTAAACTCGGAAAAGCTCTTTGCACTTTTCCGAGTTTAATAACTTGGGAGAATGATTTGAAGATTCTCCCGGTAAGTATCTCGAGATTTGACTCGTGCGATACTTGCCATGACAAACTTTTTAAATTAAATATATCCATGGAAAGGCAGCTATATTGTATGGTTTCTTTTCCATGGATATATTTAATTTAAAAAAGTTTCTCATGGTATCACACAAGTCAAGGGCTTGGTCTTACATCTGGTGTAAGCTAACATCAAGAGTTTTCCTCCACAACTAAATTTCAATAGGGGGACAATCTCAGAGGCAGGGCAGGGTACTGGGAGACATCAAGCTCTTCCCAGGAAATACATAGAGAAAACAGTATTTTGCAAATTAGCAGGGGCAATGTGAATGTATCTGACTCTACACTCAATTGTACATAAAATATCAGCTCATGCAGAATCGTCTAGAATAAAAAAAAGGTGCAATTAGAAATTTTGTTATTTTGCAGATGCAGAAAACAGTCACCTGCTTCTGATAACTATGTTTTATTTATATGAGTGTCAAGTAACAGAAAAAGTGGTGCATTACTACTCAATGAAATGTGTATTGCTTTAAAAAAAAAGGGGCAGATACAATTTGTATTAGTAATATTTTCGTAGCAGGGAAGGAGGTTGAAGAAAAATATTAAAAAAAAAACAACGAGCTGAACTGATAAAGCAGAAGAAAAAGGATAACTTGTATATTTACCTGCCATCCATTACAGTAACAGCAGCATTCTATATAACTAAACCATCACAGAGGTAGCAGTGTTTTCTTTCACTCCACAGACAATGCTGCCCATGTTCAAATGAATTTGTGGAGAAGATTCCCCTTCATGTAACTCATAGGGAGGGATGAGGTCATAGGAAATGCCTTACATATTTAAATTAATATTTTTTTAATATATATTAAAAAAAATATATTAATATTTTTTTAATAAATATATATATATATTTCAAAGCAGGATTATCCGTGCGACAAGAATTCATTTGTGCCTTTTTAGCAGTACACTTCCTCCTGTGATCCCACCGCATACCAAAATGCAAATAACAACTTTCTATGAGTAAATTGTGTAGCAACAAATTGAATTTGGTAAAGGGAGCTCAAAATTCGATTAAATATGAAACAGAGCATGGGAATGGTTCCTGATTCTTCATTCAGAGTTGCTTCAACCATATTCTCCTTTCCAACAAAGAGTTTTCTGTTGTCATGTTTTTGAATGTGCCTATTGTGATCTCCCAGTAGTTCTCCTGGGCTTCCATGTGTCCACATTAAACATGTCAATCATATACATCAGTTGGAATGCAGAAGTGCAGGCAATCAAAAATTATGGGTATGTTTTATGTTTGTGTGTAAATATATATCTATAGATATATAAACACGACCACTCTATCCGATAGATAGATAGATAGATAGATAGATAGATAGATAGATAGATAGATAGATAGAT
>WMED01022177.1:352-11734 GCA_019650415.1 Pipa parva | reverse complement strand
AATTATCCAGTTTGTGCATTAGTTCTTTCTCTACCACCTTGTGGAAAGTTTTCAACCTTTCACCCTGGGATTGACTAGGATATACCTAAGCACTTTCCGGTAAGTGCAGAACCTATAGGGGGTCACCGGCGTTCACACCATCTCACTGGATAATTGTGATTTTATCACATATTTTTGCACAAAGCATAGCCTTGCACCTCCTTATAGGAATCTAACCACCTGTGTCTAAGGATGAATACCTTTCACACAGAAGGATATCCATCACTCAGTAGCTGTTACTGGGCACATTAAGTTGCATCAATCACCATTGATTTAAACAATATCACGCTAGGGGTTCTCCCCCTTTTTCTCATTCATTTCCAGCGCGACCTACAGGCCCTCCAAACAGGGATCCACCTTCTCAACAGTATATTTGAAGGCTGGATTTATTACGTTTTTCGAACTGTAGGTGAAATTATTGAGAATAAAAGTTGTTTTGTTGCTAGATGCAAAGGTTTGATTTTGATTATAAACTTAAGATGTTCTGCAGATGTTCAATGCATAGCTAAAAGGTATTCTACTTGCTATTGCTATGTTACCTAATACCTTGCTCCTTATTACTTTTTTAAGTCTTTAAGACCCACACCCTTTATATTTTATTCATACAGAAAGTAAATATAAGCTATTTCAGCCATAGTAATTATTGAATGTCATTTCATACACGAAAAGCAATGCATAAATCCAATTGCAAATCATTCACAAATTAGTCCTAAAAACGGTAATCTGCTAATCTACTCCCACAACAGTTTACTAGCATTAAGTGATTTTATAAAATGTATGATGACTCATCAAAAAAGATCTAATTCTTACTTCTCCAGAGTGACTACTAATATCCTTAAACATATTCTGCTTAGATACAATATATTTAACGCAATCATGGAAATATTGTAGACACTCCTGTCAAAATAATTATAAATTAAAAGCAAATTCTTAAGTCTTTGGCTGTGCAGCTACAGCTGAAGATTTTCCAGAGAGCGGGTTCAACAACAGCGGAATATTGTAAGCATTAGATATTCTATATAGTATATGTAGCCTATTTTGCAGCCCTTTATACAGATGCCCAGTCTAACCATGAGATATAATTTCAGGGGATCATGTGCTATGTAAATGGGATAAATGGCAACTTCAGAATAGTCTAATATGGCATCTATCAACCCCAACCTGCTCTGTGAACCTTGGGCTGCTTGCCTGCTCTTGATATCAATCTAACTACAGTAGATACCCCTGGGTGTCTAGCAAATATTACATATAACTTATGGCTGTCAGGTTCAACAAGAAGATAAGTAAAAGAAAAGCATTGCTGACAAAGTCAGAAAATAGCTGCCACAATTTACATTTTCTCTATGTGATGGTGTTTACTAGATTTAGGAGTAAATGGGGATATCATGGAAAGCCATTCCTCATCTGATGGCTGCTCATTAACTAAACCTGATTTTCAAGATGATGTGTAGTTGCAATCTTTGAGTTCAGTATATGATCTATGATTTATGGGTTACTTCTTCCCAAAACATAGTAACATAATATGAAACTGTTTGATGCTCCAGTGCTGTATGATACTTTAAAGCTTAATTTCTCATGGTTTTCATGATGGATAAGAAATCAGCTTTATTCAGTAGAACAAACGTAAAAACCTTTCAGAAACCAAATAAATAAATTTAGTGCACCAAGCAACATATGTAGTTAATCTTCATATTTTGCATTTCTATTGCATTTTCAGAAGAATATATGTGAAAAGTTGCATTTACTGCAAGAATATGCAGAATGCTCCAAGAAAAAGGAAAAAGGAATTGAAAAGTAGATATTTAATTACCAGGTTAGTCAAAGAAGAATGAAAGATTGGTCTTACCAGAAACACAACTAACACCTGGATAGTTAGAAATAATGAAAATAAAAACTCTACATCTTATTTTTATTTTCTTCAGATCATTTACTACATTTGTACAAAAGTAATTCCCATGAGGGGATTGGAACATGAGATAACGTAACTACTGTATAAGTATTTAGAAATCCTAGTCTTGTATTTTGAGATTTTGCATCATTAGCAAATGGAGAAACTGGAAACACATGCTATCTCTTATAAATATGTTCGTATTCTTTTATTCATGTAATGTGAACAGACAGGCATAGATCTCCTGTCAAACAGGATATCTTAACAAGCCTTGAAGTCTAATGGTCACAGCTGGAAACCTGAGATAAGCGAAGTAAAGGCAGCTGTCATATTTTTGTCACTAGAAAAAAGACAGTTATGAAGTTGTTTGATTTAATGAGACTAAAGCTAAATTTACTAAAGTTGGAAACGATTTTTTTTTTACTTTTTTTGCACATTTTTCACTATGAAAATGGGTGAAAAGGTCAAAAGTTTTTGACCTTTTTGCCTCCATTTTCATCCATTTTTGGCAATTTTTCAGGTGTTTTTTTGCTCAAAAAATGACTAAAAAAGGGTTCGAAAAGGTTGAAAATGGGATTTTTCGACTTTAGTAAATTTCACATAGGCATGTAATGGATTATATATTATACATTTATTAAAATGAAGTAGGGATGTTTTGAAGACAAGGATGATACCTAGAGATGAGCAAACTAGTGATCAGATAAAGAGATCATGCAAACTTTGCTGGTTTGACTGTTGAACTAGTTCATGTGCCCAGTTTTTCCCGAATCACAAAACTAATCATTCAATGACAAAGTCAGGCATCATTTGAAACATAGACGAATAGCTCCAATTCCCAGTACCTTACATGTCTCATCCTACCAACTACAGGTATTTATCACAAAGCTATTCAAGCCTTGGTCTGTGCACAAATTAAGGCAGCAAACTTGTCCCTACAGTGAAACCAGCGGGTTTTTAAAACATAAACAATGAAACCATTAGCAAACAGTTAGTTTGTCTGACATAATTACAAGTCAACTCAAATTAGCGCAGAGCTAGAGGTTTGACTAACACAAAAGGTCAAATTGTTCAGGGGCTTTGCTGTACCAGCAAAATTGTACTGAATCATACTTAATGGATGACTGGGAAGTTCATTTCTTAAACTGGTGGAGGTCTTTTTGAGCAAGGGTCTCCATGACCAAATATAATATAAGCAGGGAAAAAATACAGGCTTGCCATATGCCATTTACAGTATAAATGTAATGCTAATGGGTAGAATTCTATAATGTATAGATTGTAGACATCAATCAGTCTGGGTCTGGGATTTATTAGTAGGCAGCATTTTCATTGTTTTGTGTATGGGAGTTATTTAAAATATCTCTTTTTTTGGTTAGTGTGATTTCCATGAAATATGTGTAAAATCTTCTAAGTGCTAGATATTATGTGGACCATTTATTTTCCTCATACTATGTAGATAAATAGTATTTTTCAACTGTGTTTGGTATGTATCTTGGGTTCGGACGAGACACAACTGTGAGATTCACTCTTGTGTCTTGGATGACTCTTTCATTATTTTGATACATCTGAATTGATCTCATCCTATTTTTCCTTTTAATATATCCAAATATATTTACTCTATGCTTTAACAGTTCATAAAGACTTGGTGAATTTTAGTTCACTTTATCTAATGTCTCTTAAATTTTATTGATTTGTGCTGTCAATATTACAAGGCATCTAACTGGGAGTGACCACCCTCACTAAAAATGAAAGATGAGTTAACAAAATTAGAGATGATGGTGATAAATAATGTATGAAGTGATAATAATAATTCCAAATATCCTATGTAATAACAGCCAATGAAAATGCACTCTTATAAAAATGTTGTGGATATATCCATATATATAAAATATATACAATAATCTTCTTATTTTTCAGATGCATCAGACAAAAGTCTCCCTAGATGTGTGTGCTTTCACATATATCCTCTTCCTTTTTCACCAAATCATTTTAAGGGGCCACCAATTAGATGAAATACTTAAAACCTCCGGAACATTTTTTTTTCTCTAATGCATTCCCCTCCTACTGCTGCCTCTTTTGTGTAGGAGAAAGTGAAGACATAGTACTCCCAAGAAGTAGAAGCACTGCTGCAGTAAATTAATTTCTCTTGCTGCCCTGTATCACTGAAATTCTATACACTTTATATTATAAACTCTTCCTCTCTCACCTCTTCAGCTAAAGTATTTGGAATTATATGGCACTTGATCCACAGACTTGACAATTCTTAAAAAGGCCAATCAGAAAGAAGCAGGTGGGCAGAAGCTCTGTGAGGTTGCACATCTGCAAGATTCCAATTGACTATTCAGAATTCTCAAGTGTTTCAGTCATTTCCATGGCTTTCAAATCCAAGCTGAACTGTGGAGCTTCAACAGTAAACTGGCTGTAGATTGAAAAGGTTGAAAACTAATAAATAATATATACTGCAAAAAGTATTTAGCAATGACAAATAGATGGAAATTAAGTCTTTAAACCACCAATTTCCACTGTGAAAGAGCGTCTCTAAGGTAACTGGTCTGGTAAAGATGACAGTAAATGACCAATAACGCCAGAAAAAGAAACATTTCTATTGGATTCTTAATTCCTGATTTGTATTAAACCCCACCTACTCCAATTGTTTCCAATGGAACTTTAGATACTACATTTTAATAAAGCACCACAGATAGCTCGATTTCCTGCAGCCAGCAGAGAGAGAGACAAGACAAACTAATAAAAATTCGGAATTTAAATGAAGTACTCTATAAGCAAGAATCATGCTAATCCAAATAGCTATTTTCTTTTTCTGGTGTCACTGGTCCTTTAACTGTCCTCTACTTTACCAGGGTAGTTTTCTGTAGGCCTGTTACCGTAGAGAAACTCTTTCACATTGAAGAATGGTGATTTAAAGACATAGGTGCAGTTACCATTGGTAAGAATAATGAAATATGTACATCACTCTCATATATTAGTTTTTATCATGATAATCTTATGAATTTTATTTTTTAAGAATGGTACTCAATTTAATCCTCCACTCTTTCCTTGAGCTTATTTTGCAATACTTGAAAAATAGTCCATGTTTTAGTATGTACAGTATGTATTGCCAAGACAGTTTTGTTATCATTTATCCAGAATTCCCTGTAATGTGCTCTTTTAACAGAATCTTTAAAGGGCCTCTACTGCATAACCAGTGCTTTTTACAGAGCAAGTAAAATATTCCAAGATATTTTATTATATTCATCCATCTGAAAACTTTGCAATCAAAGTGACATTGTAAAGTAAATAAACATGCATTAAGGTCGGATGCAGTATGTTATAGACAGGAAAGTGAACATTTCATTGCCCCGTCTATCACCACCAGAAAACTAGTGACATTTTCCTTTTCTTCTTTGTAAGACGAATCGAAAGATTATAGGTTTGTGTTGTGAAAATTCTGTACTGAGTGCTAAAAGCTAAGTTTATAATGTTACTTCTATTGAGGGAAAACTACAATTATAAAAAGCTAAATAAAATCCCACTAAGCTATTAAGTCAAATCACTGCAATTATTTCCAAATGGCAATAACAGAGTAAGGAGAGATTAACAGTTTTTTTCAAGATCAAAATTCTCTCTCCTCATTCCATTAGACTTTGCCCTGCTGTTGTCTTTGTGCTTTATGGTATTTTAATATCTATTTAAAAAACTATGCATGTATTTTATGAATCAACAGGGTAGATATATGATATACTGATATAACAAGGCTGATTTTTTGTTTTTCTTAGTTGTTATTGCAGTCATCTTTTGCCTGTAAACATAAACTACCCCCTAAAAGTTTCAAACAAAAACATAAAAAAACCTTATTGTTTCCTATCGAACTTTAGACTACCATGCCAATCCAAATGGCAATTTTCTAACTTTGGTGTTACTGTTTTTAAAAATACTATAATGAAGTTCCATATGTAGTTTCTTGGGGGTTATTCACTAAGGTGCAAATTCGACTGTCGAATTCGCAAACAGCGGATTCCCATAGCAAATCCGCTACAATTTCCCCATTGTAAAGTTGCCACAATTTTTTAATGTTAAGATTGTGACAATTTTCCAATAATAAAGTCACGACTGCGACAATATTCTCATTATAAAGACGCGACTGTGAAAGTAGCAGCCAATGTGACTGTCTTTATCTGGTGAATTTACACCTATACGCAACAGTTTGGACTTTAGTGAATAACCCCCATCTGTGTGTTCCAGTTGAAGATTACCAGTGGCAAAGTTTCCTCTTTACAATTTCTGGGTAGCATTTGCATGATTAGATTCTATGTGCACTCATACTTCTGGAGTATATTACTAAGCTTTAGGTACTATTGTTGTAAGAATAATGAGACCTTAGTTAGCTACAATATAATTATCGCTTCCACTTTCATGACTACTAAAAAATTTGGATTTGAATTCCTCCCAGGGTCATTTTTTTAATGTTAGATTAATGATTCTGTTTTACGTTTTTTTATAATTATGAATGTGTTCTCTTATATCTGACTATGTTCTAATTATAATAATCTTAGACTTCTAAGGAAAATTAACTGCAGTGAAATGTCTATTGTTAGGAAAATGGGAAAAAAAAATGAGTCATAAATAAAAACCATTAGAGATGAGGTTTATTATAGAAAACCATTTAACTGATCCTAATAGAGTTTCTAAAAGTTCAATAGAACTCAAGCGATCACATAAATGTAGGTAAAGAAACATTTGAAAGGACAAAATGTAAAAATGAAACATTTCTGCATAAGACCATTCATTTTTGGTTACTCCTTGTTCTTGAGTGCAAATTGAAACAAATTAGATGTCTAGGAAGTGCTAATAGAGATTCTACAAATAGAAAGGAACTTCTGGATAATTTACGTTTGTACTGATTAGTATTTGGCATAAGATAGGTTAAGAGCTGATACTAAGCTCTTCATGTCATATAAAAAAAATGGGATTATCTGAAATATAAAAAACATTATATAAACGGACACTAAAGTAATATGAGGGTGAACTTAGCAATGGCAGGATTCCTGTGAATGCCTATAATCTATTGTGTATGAATAAGTACTGACATTTCAATACAGTCCAAGCCATTCTCCAACTTTAAATGAAGTATTCCAAGGCACAGGCTCTCAATTCACACACCCAATATCACAAAATCTAAGCAGTATCCACCATGTGTACAGGTATCCCTTGTATTAGGCAGCAAAATTGTGTACACAGTGTCTCAGGGTTAGAATACCTACCTGACAAAGGAATGATGGCAATGTAAACTGCACAATGGGGTCTGATGAGCCACAGTGGCTGTACAAGCCCCTCAGTACCCCAGGATATGGCATCCTGGTCCCCAGAAAAACAAGGATCTGGTGGTGAGAGTACTGAATCTGTGTATTTTTTAAAAAAAAGTAATGATTCTACATCAGTAGCAAGAAGTTCAATCTTTACGTATTTTGAAAAAATAAAACAATTCTGCATCACTAGCAAGAAGCTCCTGTAACCGAAACTCTTAATCAGCCAACTGATTCCTTGGAAATGATACCTAATTTGGAAAAGCAGAAGGTTGGGGGAAGACTGAAAGTACTCTGACTGGGAATAGAACCCGGGCCATGAAGGTAAGAGCACCAAATACTGACCACTAGACTACCAGGGAAACAATTAAACTTTTGTCAAAGCCAGTGTGTTAGACAAAAGCCTATGTTTGGAAAACAGAAACTCACGTTCTAAGCCCAAAACATATTTACCATGTCACTTTTCCATTTTCAGAGTTCCATCAGGATTTTGGAATATTTTCTAAAGAAGTTTTATACGAGTCCACTTTTGTTAATGCACAAGAAACTGCCCCTTTCCACAGAGGGGAACAACCTATTTCCAAATCGAAGAAATCTACATCCATTTTTTACATTTAGCACAATAATTCTTAAGAAGTGACCCACAACTGCAGAAAGGGGTCAGGATGGCCAAGAGGTCAAAGGCACCAGACTCAAAAAAACTTCCATGTTAATGATATGGGATTTCTGAATGTGCTGGTCTGCCTTATCTTTACTGCTCTTTTTAGCCATCAGAATCCCTTCAACTCCATTTTGTTTATCATCTCCTTTATGGCATTCAGCATCAGACGCTGGTCATGTTGGAAAAGTTTGGATGTGAATGTGCCATTCTGACTTCTTTCTGCTACTCAGCATCCTTTCATCTCATTTTTGTCCAATGCTTGGAGGCGGGGGTTTCATTCCCACTCCCGACATGCCAATGTGCTTTTGCCAGGGTGATGTTTGTCTCACAGCACACTCCTGCCTAGCTGATAAGCTTTCCCAGCATCACCTATTCCAACAAACTTTAAGCAAGCCCTGACTTGAACACTACAGTGACTGTATCTACTGGTATAGGTTCCAGTCAAACATTCATCACTTTGTTCCCACTAGCATAATTTAGGTTTTGCCTACCATGGACCTGCAGAGGCCCAAAACAACCACAAAGGGACTCAAACCCTCAATGTTCTGATCCGAAGTCAGACACCTTATCCATTAGGCCACACGGTTTTTAAATACTAAGGGCTATCTTCAGCCAAACCTTGGGTAACAATTGAGAAAAAAGTGAGCGTAATGCCAACATTCCAGTTTTGAAGCTGGATGCATACACTCCTTTTGTTTATCCAGATCAGCAGAAAAACTTGGGAAAATTCAAATGAAGGATCTTGATTTAATCATGATGAAGAAATGTACTTATTTTGAAAAAATACAAAGATGAAATTTCCATCAGTAGTAAGAAGTCCAATCTCTACGCATTTTGAAAAAATACAAGGATTCTACATCAGGAGTAAGAAGTTCAATCTATGTATTTTGAAAAAAATGCAAAGATTCTGCATCAGTAGTAAGAAGTTCCTGTAACCGACACTGTTAAACAGCCTACTGATTCCTTATAAATGATACCTACCAGTAATTTTGAAGAACACAAGGTTGGGCAAAGACTGAAGAGAGAAAATTCCCTGACTGGGAATCAAACCCAAGGGCGGTGGTGAGAGCGTCAAATCCTTGCGTATTTTGAAAAAACTACAATGATTCTGCATCGACAGTAAAACGCTCCTGTAACAAACACTGTTAAACAGCCTACTGATTCCTTAGAAATGATACCTGATTTGGAAGAGCACAAGGTTGGGCAAAGATTGAAGAGAGGAAATTCCCTGACTGGGAACTGAACCCTGGTGTGGCGATGAGAGCACTGATTCTTTGTGTATTTTGAAAAAATTGTAGTGATTCTACATCAGTAGTAAGAAGTATTTTGAAGAATAAAACAATTCCACATTTCTAGCAAGAAACAACTGCAACTGAAACTCTTTTTTTTTTTTATAATTTGAGATTTTTATTTTTCAACATTTATATAACAAAACAAATAATCATAAAACACACTTTAACTTTAGTTACATGGATTGTTATTCATTTTCCTTTATATAATAAAACAGAATTTCCATAATAAACAAATTATCTCTCCTTATTGACAACATTCAGTAGTTTATATTTTTGAATTTGTATTGTGAACGTGATTTTGTAAAGTGTTCCTGTATTGGAAGTGTTATGGTAACCAACTAACTGATGTGTTTTATAAATAATAGTAATTACAGTAAAGTATAGTAAGATTAAAAAAAAAAAAAAAAAAAAGAAGATAGAGGTAGAAGTAGAGTTAGAGTCCGCTTATATTGCTTCAAATCACGGTCCTATCGCAGAGTTGTATTTCTTTTCTCTAATGTGCCTAAATTTCTGTTGAGTTTAGAATTGTTTATTTTTCTTTATAGGGCTTCTAGGTATTGGGTCCATGGAAGCCAGATTAGTTCGTGGTCAAATGATTTATCTAGCATTGCATATCTAATTTTTTCCATTGCTTTAGACCAATTGACTTTGCAAATAAGTTCTTTTTGTGATGGTAAAATTGTTTTTTTCCAAGCTCCTGCCAATAATGTCTTTGCTGCCGTTAATATATGTGTTGCGAGTTGTTGGTCGCTTTTTGAGAAGAGTGTTCTAATTGGTAGTCCTAGTAGAAAAGTATGTGGGGTCTCTGTTATCTGTACTTTAAATATTGTTGTTAAGGTGTCTGCTATTGTTTTCCAGTAGTTTTGTGCTACACTGCAGGTCCACCAGACATGTATAAGCAACTGAAACTCTTAAACAGCCAACTGCTACCTAATTTGGAAGGGCACATGGTTCCCTGACCGGGAATCAAACCAGGGCCACGGCAGTGAGAGCACTGAATCCTAACCACTAGACTACCAGGGAGACAATGGAAATTAATCAAAGCCAGTGTGTTACACAAACACCTGTGGTTGGAAAACCAAAATTCACGTTCTAAGCCCGAAACATATTCACCATGTCACTTTTCCATTGAAACTGATTACTGGATATTTGTTTAAGGGTGGCCAAATGAGGTGCTACCAAATCAGTATGTTTTTATTAATATAGAAAATATATGAATAGTTATTGGGGCATTAAACAGATCCATTTGAAGATGAAAAAACTTTGCTACAATACACCTGTCTATAATGAATTTGCTACACTATACCGCAACTCCTCTTTGTGTGTCAGTGCTCAGAAGTTACTACATAACAGTTCATGATAATTCATCTAATTACAGTGACAATACACTAATATTATGGCCAAATTTAATAAAATCAAAAATAGAGATATTGAGATATCAATTCATTTTTACTGATATCAATTTTTTACGGATATCGATTATACCGATATCGTGATATCAAATGTTCAATTCCGTGTTTTCGATAGTTTTCAAATTTTTTTTAGTCAAATTTTTCGGTTGAAAAGTCAAAAAACGGCCTTTTCCACTTTAATACATTTCGCCCTAATTAATATTGAATATGTACTACTTGTGATGCAAATTGACACAAATTCATTTTGTCAGGGGAATTCACTGTTTGATAAAGAAACCCCTTAATTAGCATCTCTGTGGAAATACAGAAAGAGACAAAAGTACAAACAAGAAAACACACACATAATATTTACTGCTTTCATTTTGGCAAATCAAATATAACGCAATCTGTTGTACATTACTCATTTAAGAATCTTTTTATATCATGGTGTCCTGCTTTTGCCTCTATACTAGATTTGCTCAAAATCAATATATTTATGAAATTAAATTAAAAGGTCTTTCCTTTTCTAGGACCTCAGAAGAAGATATATCCTCAAAATACTTTACAGTGTAATTAGCTTTAGCAATGTAGTACAGTTTGCTTCAGTTCATAATCATTTCAAGAAGTCCAACTGCATTACAAGAGCTACATTTCATTGCTGTATATTTTATTACAGATCCAACTTTGGATACAAAGCAAGTTTCCAGAACTTAGAATGATTAAGTGCATTCATATTACTGTAAAAATTAAAGACATAGATACATATAGACAGATAGATAGATAGATAGATAGATAGATAGATAGATAGATAGAT
>WMED01022176.1:0-11734 GCA_019650415.1 Pipa parva | reverse complement strand
GCGACAATTTAACAATAATAAAGTTGCGACTGCTACAATATTCTCATTATAAAGACGCGAATTCGCAGCAATATGCACCAATTCGGACTTTAGTGAATAACCCCCTGGATATTTGTTGGAGACTAGGGCTATTGTAATTTAAAAGTTCAGGTCATAGATGGAGTTTATTTTCTTCCCTACATTGTCAGTGACAGCTGGTTTTATGCTAAATAGTTAATTCAATATCCAGTTTCATATATTACGTTATCTTTTACTGTGCTCTACTGGGCTCTCTAAGTTAGTATTTTTTAACATTTGTAGAGGTTATGATATTATTTGATGATGTAGGAGACTGAGGGGGTTATTCACTATGGTGCGAATTCGACAGTCGAATTCGCGAACAGCGGATTCCCATAGCAAATCCGCGACAATTTCCCCATTGTAAAGTCGCGACAATTTTTTAAAGTTAAGATTGTGACAATTTTCTCATAATAAAGTTGTGACTGTGACAATACTTTCATTATAAAGACGAGACTACAGCCTATTGCGACTGTCTTTATCTGGCGAATTCGCACCTATATGCAACAATTCGGACTTTAGTGAATAATCCCCTTGAGACTAAAAGTACCCTGTTATAGGATTGTCTGCTTCTGGTCAAGCTGAGAGAAAGAGATATCTCCAAAAGAAAGGGAACACTGCTGGCTTCTGTCTGTATCACTGAAAAGTAAGTTACACCTGATTTGAACTGAACTTGTAGTGATTTCTTCTTTTGGATACAAGTTTTTTTGCTTAAGCTACTCAATAAACTAATTTGTATCAAAGACAACTGCTGCTTGCTTACAATTCCCAGGAGAGGATTCCTCACATCTGGTGTAAAAAACAGACAGCAAATCATTAGGGAAAAGCAAACTATTAAAAGGGATGGACATTGGTGTTTTTCAAAATGTTTCTGTTATAGTATGATGGAGGAGATTATCAAAGCACTTTTTCCTGATACTAGTCTGCAACAAAAGACAAATGCACTTTAGCAGCAAACAAATGTACATTAACAAAAAGTGCATCAAGAAGACATGAGATAGCAGAATACTGACAGCCCAAATGTATGAGCAAGCAGAGCTGTCTTGAGTGAGCAACAGCAAATTAATCAACAACTGCATCTAGTAATAACATCCCTGCAGTGCACTTCACCCGAGAACACAAAGCATTATAACTCCCATGGTACAATTATGGAGACCCTTAGTTCCCTGACCTGTTATAAAGTATAGCTATTGATCTTGTAGGGCCACTGGTCAGTCAAGGAACATCAACTCACTTTAGTAACACCAGACTATATTACACATTATCCAGAAATGTTTTCTCTAAGTAATACCTCTAACAAAACTTAAAAGGGCACTATAGGGAGGGAAGGAGGGCATTAAAGTGAATTCCTCTGCCAACTTTTTGGGGGAAAAAAGTGCATCTTATGGAGCACAAAGTGTGGTACCTCTGTATACAATCCAGAAAATGTTTGGAGAGATTTAACAAAACTTCAAATGGCATGTTAAAATAGTGGGTGTGAAGAGATGGAAAAGATTGGGATTGTGTGTTACCATATTTACTGTTTGCAGTATGAGAGGAATTTCATGCTTGAACTAACTTCTCTCCATTTGATTTAGTTTTTTGGAGAACCCTGAGAGGGTGACTAGATATTGCTAAAGAATCTTGGGAACAGGAGGTGACCCCCCATCCCCCAATAAGTGTCATGTGGACTAAAAGCAAGTTAGCATTGAGAAATTATGGGTTTCATTAGAAAGCATCTGAAAAAGACTCCACAGGCTCAGTCACTTGTGTACAACAAATCTGTCAGGGTAAGAACGTTTAATCCTGGGGACAGATTCCTGATGCTAGTACCATAGTTTAGAGGAAATTCTTAGCCACATGACAAGGTCCATACAAAACCGTCCAAAGAGTTGGGAAGTTAAATGATAAAGTATAGCATCCAGGTGTGTGTGAGGGGAGGAAGAAACCATATGAAATTTATCATGGGAACTTTATTAAACACTGAAAGGTCTGCAAATATTCTTTCTGCCTTGCTCAGCAACTCATCTCTTGCTTTTGCTATACCTGATGTAAAAATAGCTGGTACTCTGTCACAGGAGGTCAAAGAGATCTTAAAGAAAGACAAAGATGTGTTTTCAGACCTGCCGGATAGAGCTCATATCCAGTATTATTACTGAGCCCTCTGTGAAAGTGAATTTCTGCTGGGTACCAGAGACCGAAAGACAAGCCATTTCTGATAAAATATAAAGAAAATTGGAATTACAGGTGGAGTCACATAGTGAGTGGTCCAGCTACTGTGTGCTAATTCCCTGCATACCCAAGGGTGAGTTAATCTAAAGGTTGAGCCCAGCCTAGTATATAATGAACATTATGGCCTCAGTAGAATGAAAATGCATGGAAGTAGCTGGGCAAGAACTGGGATTGATATGTTTATTTGTATTTCTTCAGTCCCCCCCCGGAGGGGTAGAGTTGGCATCTCAAGTAGTAGAATTACAGTTTCCTGGGCCCTGGTGCAGGATCGGCATGTAAAGCTAAGCTTTGGTCAGCTATTTTGTCCATTTTGAAATTATGCATAGTAAGCAATCTGTTTTAATTAAAGTTTGTTTCACTGATACTATTGGGAACTCCTGTACTGAGAGGCTTTGGCATGGTTTGTAAAATTATTCTTAGGTTGTTAGCCTTGGACTGCAGATAGTAGAAGCTTGTCTTTGTAGTTATTCAGGCACTGGTAAATAATGCAAAGTTGTTTTCAGTAGGCACCTTTTCTGGTTTGATCCTTTCATTACCTGATACAAAGAACTTAAGTAGTCTGGAAAACTTTACAATTTAAATCTCGGCCAATTAAAGGTGCCACTTCTGTTCCTCTTAATTATGTCAAAACGCAGCACCTGCATTTGGTCACTCCGTATTTTGCTGATGGTTCCTTTCCTCCCGATGTGCCACAGTTGTAAGAGATGAAATACCAGAGTGAAGTTATGTCTGTCTAGGATGGTTCATTTCTCGATTGAATTTATGCCTGCAAGCAGACGAAGCCCAACAGCACTGCAGGCAGTTATAACAAGACAATTCATTAAGCAGCTAGCACACACAGGCTGTAAAGGACATTAATTCGGTAAATGAAAAACTAATAGAGTGTTTAGCCAGCTCTTTATCACGCATGACAGTCTGAACTCTTTCCATCATCACTGTTTACTGAACTGATAGACGATTGCTTATCACTGCTCTTATCTAATGGAATCTGTACTACACCTTTTCCTGACTGCTTGTCTGATTCATAATGTTTTAAGACGTATGGCAGCAGTGTGTGCCCAGTTTAATTAGGTGTACATAGCTGCAGAAAGAGCACTAGTTACCTAGCTTCAACTGATATCACTCAGTGAATGAAACAGGAGAAGCATTGCAGGCTGGGAAAGGCCATGACAACCACAGCACCTAGAGATACTTGCACCTACCTCCAATGAATTAAACTAAGTTTAAAGGCTGTAGTGTGCTGCAGGATCTGCTGCAAAGAACAATGAGAACAGCAATATTATTGTTAGTAATGTCTGATAGATACCAGTGGCAGATACCAGTACATTTTCTCAGAATGCAAGGCACTCAGATGGGACAGTCTTTACAACCACAGTACTTCTTCCCCTGTGAATAAAAATTTCATTGATATTTCTATATACATTTATTTTGTTTATTATGCAAACTGGCATTTCAAACCTTGCTTTTTGAAATTGTTGTGCAGTTAAATCATCCTGAACCGAAATCATAATCTTGATCGCGATTAGTAAATAATTAAGCTGTCCAATGTGGCCAAAACTTCATTTATTTTGTTTTATCATGAAAATGAAAATAATTTGAAAAGCACTTGGCACATTCATGAATTAAATAGATGTATGGGTCTAACTTTTAACAAACATAAAAATAGATATGGTATATAATTAAAACTAGACTATAAAATCCCCAATTCCTGGTTTAAAAGTACAGTGTTTTGAATGCGACCTAAATTGAACCAATGTCATTGACTAATGACTTAGAACCAACTGTCAATGACCACATAGGGTGAAAAGTAAACCCTGTTTATATCCTGACCTTTATCCTGATTCATACATAATGTATCAAATTATTTATATCTTGAGTACAAAAACACAATTCTTTAAAATAAGAATCTTCACGATTACAGATTGTGCAAACATTTAACCTGTAAACTACAGTGGAAAAAAGTTATGCAAGTTTGCAATGATCATTGATTCAGCTGGCTAAATCTTGTGTTAACTGTAATCCACTTATTGCATTTTATATAAAGTAGTTTAGGTTTAAAACAATTACAGTTTAACTAGTGGCTAGTATAATATATAGTTTTTGTTTTCAAATTCCATATTATACTAGCCACTAGTTAAACTGCAATTTAAAGAATTGTGTTTTTGTACTCAAGATATAAATAATTAAATAAATAATGTTTGGTCTTTTTTCTAAGATAAAGCACTTTTGCAAGCTACCTAAGTACAACTGGAGGCAAATGTCTCTGCAACAAACAAATGCCAACCATCAAGAGACCAACATAATTATCTTAGTTCAGATGGTAAAGCAGTGCCAAGTTAGACTGCAACTATATAGTGAACCTGCAGCTACAGGAGAGGACACAGATGTGAATGGTGGTAGATGACTTAATTGAAAGGTTAGATTCTGCCCATTATATAACAAGGCCTCAAAAGTATTTTGGCAAATGCGTCTAACCTTTTCCAGTAATACAGTATTTTCCTTTTTGAACCCAAGCCACAATACAGTGGATGAAGAATATTATTCTTAAACCTTGAAGAAACTACACCTATTTGGACAATGTAGTTTTATTAGGCATAATTTGGAGACTATTTTGCTATAAGAAATAGAATTTTGCCTTACGTGAGGGACAATTTATTATTTTTTTTTTACAATATTGGCAGGGGTGTAATTAAACCATACTAGAAAGAACACATTAATCTATTAATGACATAAAAGAATGTACCAACCCCCAGAAATTAGTTTAGAGTTTTCTTGGGCATAGTGGTATATTACAGAAGGCTTGTGCCCCACTTTTCATCCTATGAAGGTCATTGGTCATTGACAGCTGGTTCTAAGTCATTTTAAGTCCTTAGACCCTTCTAAGTCCTTTGTGTTCTTTATTATAGTAAATTCTTAGAACTGACGTTGTTCTAACTTATTTTCTTTTTTATTTCACTTATCTTTGACAGAGGTCTTGTACTACATACTGTGTCCAGTAACAGCTTTATTGAACATAATAACAGGTTTCATCTTTGCTAGAACGATTCCAAAGGTTTTTATTCTAATTAGCAGTTAAACATGATAAATTATGGATGAGTTTGGCATAGGACATTAAAATAAAAGCCGATGAAAATTGATTTTTAGTAATCGTATGAATAATGTTTTGGTGGTTTATAATATTTTTACAGACTTCAGTGTTGAAGACAGTTGTGAAGCCTCTTATTGCACCTGGACCATCATATATTTAGAGAGGAAAAGCAAGCTTTTGACCATAGCAGGGTTTTGCAGATTAGAGTATCAACAAGGTAGATTAGTGAGAGGTTTTAACATGAGATGTCCAGTTAGCTAATCTGGTTATTGTTAACCATGTTACGAACTACATAGATAATGTGTGGTATATTTAGAAAATCAATATATACCCCAATACAACATAAAGTAAATACATGAATGCAGTTCATTGTGTCCATTTATGTCCATCTCTTTATATTGTTGTACTCCCCCATTCGATTTAATGTTTATTTTGATTTTCAACTTGTTATCGGTAGAATCAACTTCTTTCCACAGTGACAACTTAGTCTCTCCTGTCTCTCCTGGTGTATATGTACCTCCTATGTATGGCTTATGTAGAGTCTGTTTTGTACAGGTCATTGGTATTGAAGCATTGCTCAGTAGGATAAATGGAGTCAGTGTCATTACAAGTAGGAGTTAAGGTTCTGCTTTTGCTAGAGGGCAGTGTTAATCATAATAAAATGATAATATTAAATATATTTTGAGGGTGGCATGATTGTTTAAATATTGTATTCCACGCTCCAGATTTCTTCTAATACTCTCCTAACACTTAACACTAAAAAAGACTTGATTTATATTGTTTATAAGGAAAAAGAAATATGACTTAATGAAACCTTCTTACTTTGTGCTTCTGCAAGTTGAAACATGGACCGCCCGTAGGATTTTATTTTACATGGTTTTCAGGCAAAGCTAATTATTATTATTGTTGTTAAAACACAATGAATTATGAATCTCTGAGTGCTGGAAGTCTGATAAAGGTTCTGGTAAAGTCTTGCCTCAAACGCTAATCTAATTAAAAACAAACATTTGCTTCTTGTCCTTTTGTGACATTCATTTATATCTGAATTTAATGTATTGCCCTCCTTAATCAAAAGTAGAAGGAGAGTTTATTAGGTTCCAGTATGCCAACTTATCTTCAGCTAATCTTTTTGTGATGGATTATTGCTTTAAATTGTTGAGAAAAACAAGTGAATGATAAGTCATGGTCCATTTTTTATTAGCCAAACTTTCCACACTCTATTTTTTGATATTCTAATCTAATCTGGTTTCTAGACTATACTAATCTGTATTAACAGTAGAGGAGTAGTCGTTAGAACATTCTAAATAAACTGCCTATTTCTGGAGGCTTCTAGAAAAAAGGTGTTTCCAGATGTATTGGGATTAGGAATTTGGAGTTTGGGTGCCTATTTGTTCTTCACAAATGCTAGGAACATGCAGCATCTAGGGAAAGAATGTACCAAGGATGGTAAAAAATTGGATTTCCTAAACAACATCTGATCCATGTGCAAGAATAACTAATTAAACATGTTGTTTGAGTACCATATCACTTACTTTATTTAGCTATTAGGTCCAAATGATAACCATTATGACCCTTAATGTGAGCTTATCTGGACACACGAGCAGATATCTTAAAGGGTAAAAGGTTAAAGATACCTTAAAGGGTAGCTAAAGCATCATGCTAGCTTGGATTTGCCTAAATCAGGGGTCGGCAATCTTTGTAGAGGAGGGAGCCATTTCACTCCCTCCTCCACCGTTGAAAAAGTGTTCCGGAGCCGCAAAGAGGGAGGAGTGCCTACGCTTCCGATCACATGACCTTTGATGTCCCATCACAAGAGACGTCAAAGGCCATGGGCGGGTGTGAGGGCTCTTACCTCGGAGCCACACAACGCGGCTAAAGAGCCAAATGCGGCTCGCAAGCCACGGTTTGCCGACCGCTGGCCTAGATAAATAAATCCCAATCTTCCTTCCCTGAGGGCTATCTTTCTGCTGTCCTTTGTTTAACAATGAAATGTATCTGCACCACGTCATCTCTGTGTGCATATGTGAGCTGCATTAAATTAGCACCGTTCACATACTGTTATGATGTGAAAGAGGGTCAAAGGAAATGGTGGCGGTTTAAAACCCCTTCAATTTGCAGCACATGAATGCGTTGTAAGTATAAAATGAAAGACTCTTGGTTGCTGAATGGTAAACCCCTGAACAGTAAGAACAAGCTTATTTAAAAAGAGAACAGGCTGCCTGTCATTTAGCATTCCAACCATCCTGAGGCCACAGATTGTATTGTAAAGCCTTCTATAGTTGTAGCACATTGCTTTGAAATCATGTTGTAACTATTATTGAAGCAGATTATCTAACAACATTATAGAACCTTTCCTTATTCAGAGTTCTCTGGACTCCAGGGGAGAAAGTCATTATGACTTCTGTTTGACAGCTATGCAACTAATGGAAATCAGTGTTTTTACTCCTAATCTGTCTTTGGGTTCCACTGCAGTTGTTCAGCTCTTTTTTGCATAATATAAACAATTACCAATTACAGTCCTTTAACCAGGGATTTGTTGAAGATGCCATTTTAATTATTGCAAAATTAGTTGTTAATAATAAAGAGTCAACAAGGCAAAAGGACGAGTATCCTCGTCAACACAAGGGGACGCCCAGGACTTTTTTCCTTTGCATAGCAGCTATGCATTATAAAGAATAAGTCATTTTTAAGACATACTGTATAAGTTTTGCTTTTTCTCATGCTTCCATTTGTAATTTTTTAAAGGAGAACTATTGTTTTAAACTAATCTTACCTGATTGATCTAGCTACAATACCTTAAAGGGGCAAAATGTATTAAACTTGGAAACGCTCATTTTAGATTTTCCGATTTTAATCGGGTGAACACCTGGAAGTTTTTTGCGGTAAGTATTGCAAGATTTGTTTCAATCGATACTTATCAAGAGAAACTTTTTCCATTGAATATATCCATGGAAAGGGTAGCCATGCTTTATATTAGTGTAGTATGGCTGCACTCCATCAAAACTTGTAATACTTACGGCGAGAAACTTCCGGGTGTTCGCCCAGATTAAACTCCGAAAAGCCGAAACAGGCTTTTCCAAGTTTAATACATTTTGCCCTGTGTACTGCTGGTAGATCAGCTTTCATTTCACAATTCACAGCCCAGGATTGTGAAATGAAAACTGCCAGCTGCCTTTAGCTTCCGTTCCCTTGTATGTGACGTGTTGCATGTCATATTACTCTCACCCCTGGCACAGTTCACCGAACTTAACATAAAGTGCATGTGCAGAATGAACAAATACAATCTGATCTGAGACATGGGGGTGGGTACTAAGACACAGCACATGTCACATACAGGTGGTGTAAGTGAGAGGCAGTCAGTAGTTTACATTTCACAACCCTGGGATGAAGATAATGAGATGAAAGCTGATCTAGCATCATGTACACTGTGGGGTCATTCATTAAAGTGTGAATTCACCTTGCATAGTGACTTCATGTCAGTACTATTGGGAAGTCACAAATTCACTTCTTATTCATGATGCAGCGGACAGCAAAAGATGCATAGTCAGTTGCACAGTAGTGGGATGAGAAGTCATGCGAAGTGAGGCAAATATCCCACTAACTGTATAAAAGTGAAAATAACTTATTTTATTTGTTACCTTGTGCCTAGTTCATGTTTAGCAGTAGACTAATTTAGTTGCAGTCACCATTGTTAGTTTTGAATGAATAGTCGCCTTACGAAAACACTGGAACCCTGCCATCAAACCCTCAATTCGCCACTCTGATCTGGTGAAGGAAAACAGGTGAATTTGGAGCAGTACGCCCTGCAGAATCCGCTCCTTCAACAGACTCCGTCACATGCTGAATATCTGAATTACCTGTGCATGAGCACACAAATTGATGTGAAAAGGTTCCATAAAGCTGCGACTGGAGTAAGTGTATGAATTTGTCACAAATTTGTCACATCGCAGAGTTTTTTGAATAAGCGGAGTTGGAGATGTCACAAAAGGATGCAAATTCATGCTTTCATGCGACAGTTTGTCCTTTATTGAATGACCCCCTAAGTGTACTGCTGCTGGATCGATCAGGTAAGTTTAGTTTAGAACAACAGTTCTCCTTTAATGAAAAGTTTGTGTGGCCATATTTTGGATGATAATGTAGTAGTAATTTACATTTATTGTTACAATCAAACTGAACAATTTAAACCAGAAGTCATTAGGTAATATATAATTTTACTGCTGGAGCTGTCAGGCAGCAATATTAATACTGGTAATAATTTTATATGTAGCGCTAATTTGGCTACCAATCATTTATTTCAGTATGGATTTAATTCAGCTGCTGGTGCAGTTAAATTTACATTTGCTTATAACATACATAATATTATATTGTTTAAATTTTAATTTGCTGTAAGATGCCATTATTTTATTATAATTGTTTTAGTCAGGATGATGCTGTTTATAATAACCTTAATTATTACATAAAAGAAACTGTGTGCATCATTTTTCAGCTGCAGTCGCCTCTTTCCCATAAAGCATACAATCAGCGTGTTTCTGCTTGAAAAGATTTCCTTATATAACCAATATGTAGGTTTATTATTTTAAAGGGACCGTTGTGGCTTTAATCAACAAACAGTAGTGGTTATGCTAAAGAACACACAGTCAAACTTATTATGTAACTAAAAGTGGCAAACCATTAAAATAAAGCAGCTTCTTTCTGTAATGCCTAATGCTGTGACTGACATTGAATCATTAATGATTCTGGCACCCTCGGAGTTCAGAAGCAAACTATGTTCCTGGATCAGTCACCATTACATTCACTTGCTTATCACTAAGAACCCCTTCTCTTTTATCAGTGCATCCTTTTGTTGGCAAGTCCAGAACATGACCGTCCTTACACTAACAAATCTGGCACCGGCTTTCTGCCAGTTTAAGAAAACATCCCTGTGTTTTCTCAAACATCTTCATGAAGAAAGGTTCACAAGACAAATTCCTGTAAATATTTGTACTTAACCTAAAGTAAACAGCCTCTTTAGGGCAATGGCACACAAGGTGTTTTGTTGCTGCGTTTTAAAAAATATCAGTTCTAGGCAACGTAACACCGACGTGGTAATGCACTAATACAATAACTGCTGCAGTTACGGGACTTTTGGAAAGCATTAACTGCTAATAATCACCAGTTTATATATTCTTGTGTGATGGTGCGACACAAATCCCATGTTGAATTGTTTTTCATTCATAACTATGTAACTGCCACATGTTTTGGCATATTATACATTTAACTGCTACGTCTTGCATCATTACATCACTGACAAAATTGTGTGTGTGTGTTTTTTCACATTCAAGAATCCTTGGCCATATAAGATGCAGTCATTTACATTTACATTGTTTTTTGTGACTACTTATGCAATATTTGTTGTGTGTTACAATTTTTTTTTTCTTTCAAAATGCCTAATGTTCTGACCTAATGATATATTTTTGGTGTTGCATATAAATTCAAAACATACCACCAAACAAGTAACAATGCCAGAAAAAGAGGGTCTAACTCTTCCTTTTGAACTATGTAAAATATAAGGGTTTTTAAGTAGAGTCATTTAAGTCCCATATGCTGCAGCATCAATTCAAGGGAAACCACCTTTCATATAACTATCACATAGATTGTTGCACTAGTGAAAAGACGCCATTAATATACTTTATTAGGTAATCAGGTAATGATCAATGCAAGAGAAAAGGCATTCACAGAATTGTTTCATAGAACTGTCACACAAGCAGAAAGATGCCACTTCCTCAGGTAAACAAGTTATTTTTATGTTACCCCCATATTCCAGGTGTGGCCTAGCCAAAGATTTTTTACGCCATCTACAAGGTTTCAGGGATTGCCCAGGAACTAACCTATGTTCAACTGCACTTACTGCTGTCACGTAATTAGATAATGTTATATTTATAACCAGTCGTAGATCTTTATCACTATTTACAACTTAAGCAGAAACCTTTTCCTTTGTCAAAAATTGGTTTATATGTGTACATACAGGGTGGGGCATAAAGATCTCCCACATTTGGAGTGGGCACCGTATGGGCTGTAGTGGCAGTAGAGAGGCAGGGCAGGTTTCATTCGGTAGGCTAGGCTTTCAAAACCCATCATGAATTGGACCGGTGAACATCGTTCATCTAGGTCTGCCAGATGATTTTCTTTTCAATGTGGATTCAGTTGCATGAAGGTTAGAAATCCAAAGCAAAATCGTTTTCCGGTCTGGTAAAGATGCATTTCGATCGAGCACAAGCGTCAACAGAATGTTCGCTGCGTCGCTATTACAGATCGGTTGTTTTCATAATAAACTTGAATAACAAAGCCACGATGTTCACCGGTCCAATTCATGATGGGTTTTGAAAAAGAAAGAAAAAT
>WMED01022175.1:0-11195 GCA_019650415.1 Pipa parva | reverse complement strand
TTTTATTTTAACAAAATTGTGACCAAGAATGGCTGCATTTTTGTGCAAAAGGAGCAGACAAACCTTTGCAGGCAACAGTTAACATTCACAAACTGATACCTTTTTTAGCAGATATATTTAAAGGTAACGAGCATAACATGTACTTTTTTGATCTCTGCAAAATGACTGCAATCCTCACTATTTCTACGAGATCCAAAACAAGCATGTCCTCCCACTGGGAGAACTTGTAGCCGTACAAATGATTATTTTGGTTTTTGACCCAAATCATTCCCATCCCCCATTTTCTGGTTAAAGTGCTGGGAGTGTAGAGCAGACAAATGGAGACATGGTATACTGTAAGTGTTTTAAATGTGTTTAAAATTATAGCTTTTTCCATTGGTGTTTATAGACTTGGTTGTTGAGCTTTGGGGCCTACCAGACAGTTACTATGATTGGGAGTTTTTCTGTATGCTTTATATGATTGTTCAGTTATAATGGCTGCCATATAGGAATACATTTTTATTTTCTGTCCAGGATACACCAAAGATGTATTTGACAAAGTATGGTACAGAAGTGTTGTGTTTTTTTTTTTTTTTTTGTCCGTTTAATTGCATAACTGGGTGTTGTCACATGGTGCCACTAAAAGGCCTTAAGCAGAGGCCTTGTAAACATTATGTAGGTTTTGTGTTTGTTCTCTCCTGCTATGTCTCCCCAAAAATCCACTCTTATAATCATCATTTGTAAATGTATGTAAATCGGATGCATTTTTTTTTTTTTTTTTTGTATTTCAAGACTTAAAAAGAGAACGTAAATTTGTTCAGTCCAGTGGTGATTCTTAAAGGAGATCTAAAGTGGGGAAAAAAAAAACAAGTGTTAAAATACTTACCTTATACAGAGCTTATTGATTACAGTCACAGCATGAGCTGTGCTGTAATTAGCCGCCTCCTGTGCTTCCTGCACAGCGCGCTTGCTGACACAGAAGCCAATGCGCAGCTCCTTCTCCTTCCTCGTCCTCATACATCATCACGCTCATTGTGGGGAGCATTCTCATTAGCCCCTGCAATGAATGTGATAATGTTTAAGCCCTGAAACACCCGTGGTGTAACAGGGTGGGAGGAGCTACGGCACTGGCTGCCAGTCAGCCAGCGCTGTGAAGAAGCATCGGGAGCCGGCTAATCACAGCACAGCTCATGCTGTGACTATAATCAACCTGTTCTCTATAAGGTAAGTATTTTAACTGTTGTGTTTTTTTTTTTTCACTTTAGTTCTCCTTTAAGGGGGGAGGGGGATAATACTTACAGATTGGTCTTTTATGCTTTGGCACTGCTTCTGCTTTGAGTAACATGCTGATTTCTTCTTTTCTTGACTGGTGCTGTGATCCTCTTCGCTTCCCATTCCTGTGTGTTTCGGTGAATATAGCAAGCGCAGTAGCGGGTTAATGATTCCATTCGCTGAAACACACAGGAAGTGAAGAGGATTGCAGCGCTTTTCAAGAGAAGAAGAAACCAGCAAGTTAGTTGCACAGCTCTGGAACATAAAAGACCAATCCCTCCTTAATAACCATCTCTGGACCTAACGAGCTGGAGTTCTCCTTTAATAGAAAAGAAATAGAAAAGGCGAAATTGCTATGTGACTTGGCAGTTCATGTAAAAATGCCATATATGAAGTTGAATTCCTGATTTTTATTGGTTTGTGTTTTTTTTTTTTTTTTTTTCATTCTCTCTGTTGTTGCAGGCAAATTGAGTTTTCTGGGGAACTTCATGGATATGTTATCTAAAGTTTCATTAGGAAAAAAAATACCATACAGTGCAATAGAACTGGGTGGGGGTTGTTAACTTAACAGGTGAATGAAGACCAACAGGAAGCAAAACAAAATCAAAATAATACAAATCAGGAATTCAACTTCAGAGAGAATATCTTTGCCAGTGCTGTGAAGGAATAACTGCTATGCCAATCCAAATAGAAGTTGTCCTTTTTTTCTGGTGTTATGGATATTTTTTAAAGGGGTATTTTAACATACTATCGGACTCATTGAGGGGAAGCTTAGAACAAAAATGAAAGAAAACTGGTTCAGAAAAGGATTTTAGGATACGTGGCTGTGTTAATGAAGCAGAGGAAGTATATCATTTAATTTGTGATTTTGGGGGTGACTTTTTTTGGGGGGTTGTGGTCTTATTGTTGTAGGAAAGTTGACATAAATGACTAGCATTTAGTTGTACACAATCCATGCAAATGATGTCAGAAAAATGAATATTAGATGATAGAGTAACTCCTAAATGCTCCTGGAAGGACTTACCTATAACATTATTCCTTCATGGGAAGTCATAAGTAACACTAAAGAGGCTTGTTTACCTAATGCCACACTTCCTAATGCTTCAGAAGGGAACAGCAGGACAGTGTTGTCCTACCTTGAAGTTGACCTCATTGGAGCATTGCTTATTGTTTTCAAATTGGTGACGTCATCGGTGTGCCACTCACTCTATTGTGATTGGCTGTGTGCCAGTGACTTAGCCTGCCTGTAGGTATCGTGAGGGAGGAGGACTATGGAAAGATGACTTTGAGCTGGCCACATAGGAACAGGGGACAGGACCTGAAAAATTGGGACTGTCCCTCAGGATCCAGGGCTGTTGGGGGTGTGCCTAATGCCTACATTCAGTAAGGTGGCTTCAACCTTATAGATTGAGCCAGTTTTACTGACCCTTAAATTTACTGAAATTCTTAGTATTTTTTAAAAATTATGTGCGTTTGTCATACCACTTGAGAGGGTGTATATGCTTGTATTACAATATTTTATCTTCCTTTCATTTATTATGTTAGTAGTTGTTGGACTTTGCAAGGGATAGTTTGGCTGCGATTTCACAAAAATTTTAGCAGGCTTTTGGTGATTGGCTCCTCATGAACTGAATCATCGATGGCCAATCACTTTGGAATTATAGCTAGAATTTTTTTATGTAGAGAATGAAGTTGTAGCTCACTGTACACCTTGGAAAGTCACTTCCTGAATGTTTGTAATTGGATGAAGATAAAGAAGGTCTATATATGAAAGTTGGTCTTCATCAACAAATGCACTTCCCTTTTAATCTGTTATCATATTTATTTATTCTTTGTAACCAATTTTTACTTGGTTAGGACCTACAGACTATTTTTTTAGTGTTTACAACCGGCTTGTATGGCTTCTTTTTTTTTACTATTAATGTTGGTCCTACATGTACCTAAATCTAGTCAAGGAACCGCAATGCTGCAGGAGGCCTTTCCTAATCGGCACAGCAAAAAATGGGAGCAAGGCAGCAGAAGTCTGTTTTTGTTTGGCCATCTTTTTATTTGCTGAAATTAGTAAGTTAAAAGGGCCTCTATTACCTTTTTTGAATAAATACGTAAAATAACCATGTCTACCATGATTCAAATAGGAAAGTATGACTGTATCTTCAAAGTCATTTTTCATTGTAACAAAGATCTTACAACTATCACAGATCCTTGATCATTAGTCCTAGTTTAGTGTCCCTTTAAAAGTGACTTGATATTGTCAACGTCAGCCAGTGGCAAAGCTAAGCTGCAGTGCAAAATTTGCCTTCCAGCCCACAGATCTATGCCCAGACTAACTGTTTTATTAATCCCACTTTCTCTGTTTAGTGATATCCTTGGGTGCATGCTTGTGGGATTAAGGTGCAATTGTTTGTGTTCTTACAGGAGCCCCTAGGGTCCCTGGGCCCCTCTGTGGCCTTCACTTCATTGCCCCCAGTAGCACCATATTTAGAGCCGCGTGTAACATACTGGCAGTCAATAAAATAATAAGAGTGAGAATATATTTTCACACCGATCACATGTAACTGGTTCACACACATGAAATGGGAGGGGAAAAAGCCTGCATTGCACCAAGAGATCTGAAATGGCACTGGTACAGAAAGTAGTTTCCAGGCTTGGCTAATATCTAAGAGCAGCTCCAGAAACCCTCTGTGAGTGCAGAGCAGGTTAAAGATTCATTACTGCAAATACCAGGCATGTGAGAAGCTTTCTGGAAGTTTCTAGCTGCTCTGCTTGCATGATGTGGGGTGAGTCAGTCGTTTCAAACAAACGTGTTTATGAATGTTCCAACTGGCTGTGAAAAGAAGCCTCTCTTAACCCCTTCTCAGGCATGTCTGACTGTTAACCAAAGGGAAAAACGTGAATGCTGTAGATCAGGCCTAGGTTTTACCCTGTGGTTACTGTTATTTACCAGTGTACTGTCTGACTCCAGATCTGGAGACATCCGCTCAATGCCATATAATATGTTGTTTAACAGCTATATGAATACATGATATATATTGTCTCCTAAAGGACAGGGTTGGGAGCTGAAACCAGGTGTTTAGATCTATTATCACTAGATATAAACAATGGTTTTGTTTACTACATAATCTCCAAGGCTGTATAGAGCCACACACATAAAATGTTTTGCCAGAATACGTTTTTGCGGGCTTGCTGCATATACAGTTTTTGTTTTCAGCGCTGAACATTTATCCTGCTCCTTTTGGATAGAAATGAATATAGATTTAGAACAGGCTACCTGCATGACATGATATGATATGTTGAGATTTAATTCTCAGAAGGTTGGTTATAATTTTGAGTGGGAGGGAGTTCATCACGCACCAGCTTTCTATTAAATTATGGGACGCAGGGGCTTATTCATAAAAGGTCAAAATGTTGAGTAAAGGTGTGAATACTTACTTATTCCCAACTTCGCCATATTTGTATTTTCAGCAAACTTTGCAATGTGGTAAAGATAAGACTCAGAGCCGAATTCACTATAGTCCGAAGTGAGGTGCGGAGTGTTCTCCTCACTTCGGACTGACCCGCGTGCAGGACATCAGCGAGCGCATTGAAGGGATTCCAGTCTCGGCGAGAGCAGTTGCCTCACCGAGACTGGAATCCTTTAATGTGCTCGCTGATGTCCGCATGCAGGACATCAGCAAGCACAGATCAGTCAGTCCGAAGTGAGGCAAACACTCCTCACCTCACTTCGGACTATAGTGAATTCCCCCCCTTATTTGGACGCTTACGATAGTGGCGGATTTTCAGAGAACTTCACAACACTTTACATACGCGTACGCAGGTTTTTTGACTATTCAGTAAGACAGACTCCGAAGGAGCAAATTCAGACAGATGTAGTGAACTGAATTCACCAGTTTTCCTTCCCCACATCTGCGAAGGGCTCCAGTGTTGCGTAAGGCAACTATTTCTTTAAAAGTGACAATGGTGACTGTGACTAAATGTCAGCAAGAGCTAGGGACAAGGTGACATAGAAATAAGGTGCATTATACACAGGGATATGGTGAGGATGACATCACTGCATTTCACTTGGGGAATTCACATCAATTCTCATAACTTTGCATCCTACTTCTTTTCGACTAACTACACCACAATACGCATCCAACTGTGTCCGACTGCTTGTTCAGTATCTAATCGAAGCTTCATGAATAAGGACAAGTTAATTTTCTATAATTCGAGTCACTACACCAAAATAATAGCAAAGTGAATTCATACTTTTATACGTCAGGCCTACAGTCTGCTTAAGAACCTTATCTGCGGATTTGACATATTTTTAGTAGAACCCTGCCCCTCCCCTCAAATGTGGACATAACTGATACTTTTTCTCCTTTGAGACACAATTGTATACAACACTGGTCTAATTCTAAGAACAACAGACATTTATTGTGGTCCTGCTCACCACCACTTTCATTTCGGGATCATCCAAGCTTGCTTCACAACTATTGGCATCCATTTTTTCCTGCAAAAATTCAGAACTTTCAATGAAAGTATGATATTTAGTTTATCTTTAAAAAAAAAAAAAAAAGGTTTTTTTGGTACACTCGGTTTTCTTTTTATATGTGTTATCTTAAGCGCCATAAAAGTGGATAAGATCTGTTTCACGACATGGCTGCTATCAGTAAAGATAAAAACGGACACAAAGCAGTACAGTTCATTTAATATCTTACCCCCAATATCTCATTTTATTGGTGGACCATTGGAAAACCCACTGCTTTGCATTAAGACCGCACATCTATTAATAGACATGGGGACTAAAACAGTTTTTCTTTTTATCAGGGAAATCCTAAATACTACCGGTATTTTGCTATTGCTGTTTACCTTCGAGTAACATCACCACCCCCCTGTTAGCCAAGTTGTAACTCTGCTGCAGGATGCATATTTCTGTTTTTGATTCTCAAAGAGTGCAGGTCTTTTTAAATGTTCACGTTATATCTTTGTATTGCATCCAGTAGTTCTGTAGGGTTTGTCCAACTGACCAGTGAGATTTATAAAACCACTTTTCTACATACACCTTATTAGAAATGGAACTCAAGAACTAGGCTTTTGTATTTCATTTTTATCCCAAAACAAACTTTTTTTTCTTTTCTTTCTTCCTTCTTTATTTACATTAATAATTACATCAACCTTTCTGTTACATCTTTTTGTAGAAATCTTCAACCAGTGTATAGCTGTAAAATGATAAGATTGTTATATTGTTGCAATGTGCTCTGTGGAATAAAAAAAAAAAGCAAGTTCTCTGTTTATAGTCTATAAAGTTACAATTAGAGTCCAGGGCTTAAGAGGTGGGTGGAGCAAAAAAAAAAAAAAAAAAAATCAGCGTTACAGAAACTCTTAATTAAAAGGGAGAAATGCGGTCAAAAACTATAATTCACAACAGTGCAGTGTTGTGTTCATTTTAAATAATAATAGCAAAGCCCTTCACGTAGGAATATTTAGTTTCAGGTCTCTTTTTTTTTTAAAAAGATTGTGCCTGAAAAGAATCAATTAAACTCTCAGAGGTTAATCAATATTTGCAACACGATTACATTTTGGTCACTGTTCTAGGGCTCTATCTCTCTATCTATCTCTATCTCTCTCTCTCTCTCTATTTAAATTAGGCACATAGTCCTGTATACTTTATTAACCACTTCCCTGATGTACATTTCAGATAATAGTATAACATGGCCGTTATTATTAGCTTTTTCTTTTTTCCAGAGCCCAGTAAATACGGTAATATTTGATTTCGTAATCCTTTTATTGTTGATTTTTTTGTTTTTTTTTTTAAACGTAGTTTTAAATGGTAAGTCGGTTTATCGTCTGCATAAAATAGATTTTGCTTCGTCTCTGTATACACTTTGAAATGGAGGATTAAATGCAAGGGAATTTGGATGGCATCTTTAAGACCCCTTGACCTAATTTTTACCAAAAAGGACAAATCATACCAAATCTCTTCCCTGTCTCTTCAAAAATGTCTCTCTCTCTAAACATTTGGTTTTCATCTCCCAATTGCTGAAATCCAAAGCAATTCAGTGGGGGTGGGTGGTGGTGGTGGTTGGGGAAGATAGCTAAGGCACTTTGGTCAACAGATGCCTTTTATCGAATAAACTGCTACCATTTTAGCTACAGTGCAGGAATGATGCAGCTCACTTCTGCCAGACGCCATTTTAAGAGCCTGCACAAATGACATAGCCATGGATGACTAAGACTGTTTGATAGGTGAGTCCTGATTCCTATCTGCTTGTTCTTAAGCTTTAGCATTGTCAACACATTACCCTTATTTACTTGCACTTTAATCATATGCTTCCCCCCCCCCTGTATTTTCTGTATACACTTGCAGGAGCTCTGCTTGTCAAACATATCACTGCAGTTGTCCATGTTTAAAGCCTCTCGGATTCTTTTATCGAATGATCAGTTTTAACAGCTCCATGTAAAGCTGGCGAAGCCCACCATAGTGTTCTTCTCTTTCCTAGCCCCGGCTTCTTACAGCAAAGATCAAGAATTTGTTTTGTCTTTTTTAATTTTTTTGTGTTTTTAAAATCCTGATTTGTGTCTGTTGTATGAAGCTTTCCCTATGACTCCTGTTACAGTGTTGCATTACACACTTGTCCAGTTTCCCCTTAGATAAAAAGGGCAGGATTTTCAAATGATGTAACCCTTTGATTACTGGTAATCTTTTTAGAATGGGAAAATGACTGAAACCCTGTGTGTGTGTGTGTGTGTGTGTGTGTGTGTGTGTGCACACGCCTAGGTGTAGTTAAATATTTCAGGAACAAGACAGAATGAAATGTCAGCCATGTGTGTTTTTTTTTTTTTTTTTTTTTTAACCCTTTGAATGTTAATAGGCAAACACAAAAACTGCAAAGTATTCAGAGGGTGATTTAAAAACACGTTGTCATTTCTGCATTGCAGTGTTTAACCCCTTGTGAGAAATGCTACTTTGTGGGTATTAAATGGTTAGTGATCTGTTGGTATGGACGTGTACATATGTACGACATGCATGTTGTTTGTTTAATAGAATAAATATTTTCTTTCTGGTTTAATATTCACATTGCATTTTTTAAAAATTTGGATACATTAGTAATTCTGTTGCTTCCCAAGCACATTGACGCCTAGTTGTCTTAGGCTAATGTAAAACCTTGTATCATTCAACACCAAAAAACGAATTGAAATTGAAGTATAATATATGTATGTGTATCCGGGTCTTACCTTGTCGATTGTTTTGAGCCTCTTTTGATGAACATTTTTTTTTCCAATGGACAACTTATTACCGATGTGTCCAAATTGGTTCTGTGGCTCTGTAAGTCTCAAAGACTGGGTGGTACCATCCACAATCTAAAGTGATCCATATTACTCAGTGTGTTTTAGTATATATTAGTCGTAGAGGACTTCAGAAAGATATTATGTGGTCTTTGCAGATTAGGCATCTGAATCTACCCTGGTGAATAGGGAGGTACTAAGATATATATATTTTTTAATTGAATATAATCACTAATATCATTAAATGTTTTGAGTGCTACATAACACAGGAGACTTATTTGCAGCAAAACCTGTGGGTTATTTTCCCCCCTCTAGAATACTGCATATATAACCCTATGGGGGTTATAGTGTTGTTTATCCAGCACTTGTTTTATTGCTTTATCACAGGCTTTTATGAACAAAAAAATATAGATGTCACCATTAGGAAAAAAAACAACCCTCTCCGAATAAAAAGACATGATTTTTAATTGCAGTCAATAAATGGACTGATCATTCTGCAAGCTTACGGGAGACGTGTGGATCCACATTCTGTCTTACAAAGGTGGCAAATGGTTAAGGTTGATGTGAACACCTACGTGACTCCAATCTGTCATTGGAAGGGATGCACACCACTGAAAGAAGCAAGGCTGCTTGGGAAAACTATGTCAGGGGGGAGGAAAGGATGCTCTGTCTAACAGGGCTTTTGGGTTACATTTAGGAAGTCCAAATGGAACCCCATATAGATATATATGGAATATAACATTGTCATCTAATAATTTTTTTTTTCTCCCCCTTATTTTTGTCTTGTGCAGTCTGGCAGATGAGGAAGTAAAAACAGAACAGGAGGTGGTTGAGGGAATGGATGTCACAACACGATCCAAAGGTGAGAAAAAGGATGAGTGTTTTTCTTTCCAGTAGAGATGATCTGAACTTTCATGGAGGCCGGACAAACTACAAAGGCACAGGTTTCTCTTGTGTCCTTTAACTCCTATCACTGCTATAGATAGAGATATATATAGATAGAGATATATAGATAGATATATATGTCTCACTCTGTCCTATATTATATATATCTATCCTAACTTATATACACACATACACACACACACACAGGAGACTGCTTGTAGTCCATTCAATCACATCATTCTGTGGCATATATTATTACATCTTCAGCAATGCAGCAGTGTGTAATGGCTTCTCTTGTAGTCTGTGAAATGATTCTACAGAGTTGCACATTACACACGGTTTTTTAGCATCCCATATTCTAGCATGGTTTACTAGCAGGGATTTTTACTGAAGACAATGTAACAGGCCTTTGCTTGATTGTGAGAGGGTTCAAATTCAACGTCCTTTTTTAAAGAAGCTTGTCAGTATTTTGTAAATGCATTGTTTTGCTTGGGGAAATAGAACTTTTTGGAATACAATTCATATTTCGTTTTAATGATAGGGCCATGATTCTTATAATCTTCAAAAACTGTGAAGCAAAGTCATTTGTTAATTTTTTTACAGCTATTTTACAAAATTATTTTATGGGTTGATCGGTCAAAAACAATTAAAAATGTTTATTTTCTCTCATTTTCTACAAAATAGGCTTTACACACAGACTTACTGACATTAATTTAGAATCCAAGGTAACAAACATGGCTGCCAAGGAGTTTCCTGCCCAGATTAGTACTGTTGGTTAAACAGCTTAATGATGGTCATTTTTTATTTTTTGTATAAAGCAAATGATTTTTGCTCATGAAACCCTCTGTGCTTTAATTTTAATATCTTGAAATTGCACTTCATTTATTGATTCATTTAGTGATGTAATGCTGATTTTTTTTTTTTTTGTAGAAAACCATAAAGGGACAATGTAACATGCTAAATTTGTGTTCATCAAATAAGCCTTTACCTCTAATTATCCTTCGTGGTAGCGCAGGTTTTTCTTTTTAAAATAAAGATTTCCTAAATATTTGCCGCCAATGTAGCCACATGAGACTTGTTTTCGTCCAGATTTTATGACGCCATCAAACATTTATTTTATAAATGTGTTTTGTTATGTTAAATCTGATTAAGCAAGCAATAAAAAAAGACAAGTAAAGGGTCAGGGTTATAGTATGTTGTAGTACAGTCTTATTTGCACTCTTCACACACTTTATTTATAAATCATGCAATGGTGGCATATTTAGCACAATTTGCTAATGAAAGAGGTGTTGTGTGGCAGGCGAACATTTTCATTTTTTTGGGCTAAATGTTGTATTCCATGAAAAAGAAAAGTTTTGCCCACTTCTTATATTGATAACTATGCTGTCAATATAAAATAATATGCCGTTTTTATGAATTAATTTATCTTAAAGAAGGGCTTAACTTTGGTTTTATTTCTTATTAAGTTGTCAGGAGGTCTGATAGAAAAGAACACAATACTTGCAACTTTAGTGTTTGAGGGGGCGTGTCTAAAATAGCAAAATGGTTGCCTTGCACTATTGGGAATCAACGTGATACAGGAGCTCATGAGTTAGATCTCAGCACTTTAAGTTTTATTATGTTTTCATCTATCAGACCTATTGATCTAATAAGGGATAAGTCAAAGTTTAGCTCTTCGTTGAAGAGTTTACAGTATATAACTTGAAATAGGCCTAACACAATTAGATATAGTATGGTAATAACATAGTAACATAGTTTATAAGGCTGAAAAAAGACACAAGTCCATCCAGTTC
>WMED01022174.1:0-11734 GCA_019650415.1 Pipa parva | reverse complement strand
TTTGTATTTATGGACCTATGACGCCACAGCTCTTATTGTCCTATCTGTGTATGTAAGTCTAACTCCCACTAAGATTGTAAGCTCCTTGGGGCAGGGACCTCCAACCTCCTGTGTCAATCACTACATAGCACTTAATTTGATGTATCCTTGTAATATTTTACTTGTATTGTTTAATGCACTTCTCCCTTGTTTGTATTGTACTTGGTATCGCTGAATTGTACAGCGCTGCGTAAATTTGTAGCGCTTTATAAATAAAATTATACATACATACATAAAAGAAATTAGGGTTGAATGTATTAGAAAGGCAGGGCTCCTAAGATGCACCCAGTAGATAGAAGAAGGAAATTTCCTGAAAATTTATGGTGAGGGACTTGATTTCGCTCTGGATTTTATACTAGTGTATGTATGCTGATAAATGAACCATTGTTTTCATCAGGGCAGACTGGAGATAATAGATGAGTGTAAAGGACAGAAAATTATAAATCTAACTGACAGTTTATTGAAAAGTTCATGTCTTTGACTACCAAATAAAAGTAATGCGGTGTTTATATATGTGCCAGAAATACAAGATTATTTTAAAATGGAAGTTTTGGGAATCATCAGGAAATTCTATTTGCTAATTACCATGAGCAGATAACTGCACCAAAATGTATATGATGTACTATACTTAGTTGTAGTTGACCACTTCTAATAGTGTGCAGAGTGGTGGAATCAGCGGCCACTTCACCATAATGATATGCATTTTGTCACATTTACAGGCATGTGTTGTCTCAGTTTTAACTGCATGCAGTTAAACCAAAGAAAGTGGAAGGTGTAGCCTTACACTGAGAAAAGGCCAGCCTGCAGTACATAGAAAGCTGGATAAGATTGTTTTTGCAAAATTATTATTTAAAGTACACTTTTCTAATGGGGTGAAATTTATTAAACTCGGATAAGCCGTTTAATAACTGGGGAGAAAGCTTTGAAGTTTACCGCGGTAAATATCGCAAGATTTGCCTCGATCGACATTGCAGTGAGAAACTTTTTTTTTAAATGAATATATCCTGGAAAGGTAGCTATACTGTATGGCCACCCTTTCCATGGATATATTAAATTTAAAAAAAAGTTTCTCACAGCAAGTATCAATCGAGGCAAATCTCGCAATACTTACCACGAGTAACTTCAAAGCCTTCTCCCGATTAATCAGAAAAGCCGAAATGGCTTTTCCAAGTTTAATAAATTTCGCCTCTTTTAAAAAAGTGAATAAGAAACCCTCATTCATGGCTAAGGGCAACAATAAAGATTTTCAAACCTGATCAGTTTAGTAACCAATTTATATGAATCTGGTTAATAATTGTAATCAGTTGTTGAGCTATTGATCATTTAAAAAAAAACTGCTGGCCATCCTTACACGATTAAACCACTGTTCCTCACTATTTATATAGATTTTCTTGCTGACAGTCTATTGTATCATAGATTATATTGGTGAGTAATGGGCATAGCATCAGTAAAAAAAGTACTTTATGACGTTTACTGTATGATGAGATAATTATGATGGGTATTATACCTGGGAATAACTATAACAGACAATTGGCACTGCAGTTGTAGCTCAGTTTAAGTTTTCTGGGCACTGAATTTTATATTGGTGCATGATGGGCACCACCGCGGCTCAATATATAATATGGGATAAGAATGATAGACACTAGGCAAGAGCGCTTGAAGAAGGGTTTACACCTAAAATGTTTGCTGCTTTCACTCTAATTGCCATGCACTACATGGAGAGAGGCATTATTGGAGGTTTGGTTGTTTTTTGGTTTTTTTTGTATTTACGGGTACCAGGCAAGACCATTCCTTGCCATGAGTTGTTTTAACTCCATAAAGAATTTAACTTGGTGCAAACATTTCTAAAACTTAAAATCCATTCTTTTCCCACTAATCATCTGCTTCCAAGATATTCTTATACAAGGTCAGCTTCATGCAACTATATAAAAAAAAAAACAAAGAGATGTAGTTACTTGAATAACTCCAGCTCTGTAATGAAAATGACACAAACATTGAACAGTATTCTGCAATAAACATTCCACATAAACTATTAGTCATGGAAGCTAAAAACCTGATAAGCACAGGGCATCTGTGGCCACTTACAACCCTGTACTAGTAGGGTGTTATAGTCTTCAAAGATTTAAGGGAACTTTTAGTAAAAGATGCCGCATTATAGGTTATCTTCCCTATGTCTCCATCATCAAACCTGAAAAATGAGCCAAAATCCAATTACAAGGAAACAAAACTATGTACACAAAATTCATGCAGCAACGTATGTGAAGAGCTTGTTACTAGTATACATTACTGGTCAGCAATTCACATACTTAAAGGGGTGTACACTCTGTATTTAGGGGGTTATTCACTAAGGTGCGAATTCGCAAACAGCGGATTCGTATAATAAAGTTGCAACTGCGACAATATTCTCATTATAATGACGCGACTGCAACAGTAGCAGCCTATTGCGACTGTCTTTATCTGGCGAATTTGCACTTATATGCAACAATTTGGACTTTAGTGAATAACCCCCTTAGTCTTTAGCATGTTGTAGATAGTGGCATCCTAAAGCTAAGGCCAAACCTAGGGATGATACACACACTGTGAGCAACCACGATGCATGTTGTCGCAGTGAAATTTTCTGCAACAAAACGCCTCTACACATATTTTCTTGCCAACAGATAGATATGCTTATGAGATTCTACACTTTCAACATTTACATTTTTTTTTGCATGATACATTGGACTGCATCTACAATTTAGCAAAATGTTATATATTTTTATATTATTTTTGTCATCTATTTAATGGATTTTTGTCTGACTGCAAAGAATTGTTATAATCACAGCAACACAAATTTGCTACCCGTTACCACTTCCATTCACTCACTAAATATAAACACTGTTTACAGTACTGATACTAATACTTGATTTAATTGCATATAAATGTTCTGATTTATACCTTATTTGTAAACTAAGTTTGACAGTATTACTTGATTATTATTTCAATATAAATATGTCCAAACATTGTAGTACTAATTTTTTGAATCTGTAGAAACAACTTTGTTCTACATTACTAAATATTATGTCAGTGCATACACACACACACACACACACACACACGTATATATACTGTATATATGTACACATTTGTATTCATTGTCTCATTCAAAATAAACACCAGTACCATTGATCCTCCTCTAGATGGAGCAGCAGGTCTGTTGGAGTTTCAAACATAGATGCCCATTATCCGCTATATTTATTGTGTAGCCATCAGAGCAAAATGTGCCATAATTCAACTGGCATTACCACCCTCTACAAACAGCCCTTGTGGGAGAGATCAAAAATATATAGCAAGATTTCTTGTAGTGCTCAGAAATAAATCACAAAAATATATGCTTGCTACTGCAGTTTTGAACTGCATTGGAACTATTTTCTTTATAATGAAGGAAATCATAGTTAAATTAGAAATAAACAATGTAATATAACAGCATACACATAGAGACAGTAAACTCTATGTTCTGGAATATATATCTGCAATCAAAATGATTGTACTATTCTTAAGCAGGTGTGAAATAATCAAAGCCAAGCACTAATAAAAACTCTCTGTTTTTCAATCTATATCTGCCTCACATGACTCATAGTCAAGCATTCATTTTTGCACTTTACTTTTTATGTCCGAATAGCAAGAAAATATAGAGCCAATGAAATGATATGATAAATTATGAGTTTTGCCTTTCATTACATTGGAGCCTTTTCAAATTCCCTCCTCAGACAATTACAAAAGAAATTCAAACACTGAGATCTTTTCTTTGTATGGTGTGAAACATGCATACAGATACATACACTTGTATAGAATAAATTCAGGAATGTTTCATTATCTGAATTGAGCCATGTGATTGGTTAAAAGGGCTCATAAGGTCTTCTGCATACATTCCAAGAACAGCAGGGAGCAAAATACTGTTGCAAATTAACCAATGTTATTCTCTTCTATACAAATGTTAGTCAATTAAACCTCTCCATCACAGCACTCTCTTGTCTCTACTCTATACTGTGCCTCCGCAGAAAACTTCCAACATGCTCTTCTCCACACTAATGAGCTTACAACATCAGCCCTCCATAATCTCTTCATTATAACTGCATGTCTGAATATTAGACCTGCTATTTCCTCTATTTTAATGGTATACCACTTTTCCTTTACAATAACTATGTTTCACAATGTCAGTCTCCTGTTTCCACCTTATGGAAGAAAGGGATATATTGCCCTAAAACTGTTATAATGAATAAATCCATATTCTGGAGTTCTAGTATGGATATCTCAAAGTATTTTGAATCAGTCTGGCTATGTAAGTATATCTGTAGGGTGTTGGAACACCATGATTAAAGCTTTGGGTGAGGGGCAAGTGAATAACTTTAATTTCACAAACTTACCTTTTTTGTTTTAGTGTTCGGGGATTAAGTTTTCTGGTCTCAAGAGACTGTCAATACTCACCTCTTGGCAGAAAGTCAGTTCTCTATGATATAACACTTGATGGACATTTGAATATATATATATATATATATATATATATATATATATATATATATATATATATATATATATATATATATATATATATATATGGTCTATTGCAGACATAAGTTATAAAATTTTATACAAATTCAAGATATATAAAATATATATATATTCTACTCATATCGTGTCCAGAAAGTGAACATGTAACCACATTTAGATCATGCAATTATCTGTATTAGGCATAATTAAGCAAATCTTTTTGAGGTTAGAGTGCCTTAAAAGACAATAACTACTGGTGATTTAGGGAACCAGGGCAACCTGGTGCATAAACAGAGGTCAGGGATGCAGTTTGTTAATATTGTGTTTATACACACAACCAGATGTGTTTATTCTAGATGAGAAGCATGAACATAAAAATCAGCTGCTTCTTTGACCACCATAATCAATACATTTTAAATCCTTGAGCCACTGAGGTCAATTGTAGAAAAAAAAGTGTGTTAACATGCCCTGTTTATGAACCTTTCATCTATGGGCATGACTTTTTGCTAAGTCTTTATCTCTTAGAAGAAGCTAACCTATGAGATATATTGACTTACAATGGGTCTAAGTGACACACATATATGCCTGCCCTTTCAATGACTGCTAGAAACCAAATTCCTCTAATCACTGTCAGAAAAATGATGGCATTTCAGCAGGAACTCAGTAGTCATTGTAAAGCATGCAGAGATAGAGATTAATTTCCTATATTTATATTCCTTATAGAGGTTGACCTATTGAGCAATGGTTCCAGTCAGCATTGGGATTGAGGCTACTTATGTTCATCCACGATCCCTCTTCCTTCTCCTTATTCCCACTACAAACCCTCCCAGATTCACCAGTAATGCCTACTGACTCTGCCCATAAGCATTGTCTCATCCTTTATTGTGACTCAAATCATTTCATCATGCTTTACAAGCACAGGTCCTGCACTAAATAAGCTGTCTTTAGGGATAGTAAATTGCCACAGTTGCAAAGTATCCACCTGCTATGTGAAACCATATAAATAAAATCTTCACCACCACAAAAGCAAATGAGCCAAACTAGACACAAAAAGAATAATTATGACCAGAATATATAAGGTAAGCAAAGCATGGGCTGAATCTTGAATAAGCAAAAGAGAGCACATGTAAAAAAGCAGCTAGAAATAGCACATTACATAATTGTGTGCACACAGGTCAGTGTCTATAGTCTACCAAGATCCCATCATAGAAACCCAAGAACATGTTCTCGCTGATGCAGGTTACCAATTATTCTACCATATACTAAAACAGTGATGCTCAACCTTTTTTTGGTCTGGGGGCCATATAAAATTGTGACACGCGTGTCACGGGCCGCTTCAAAGTCTCGACTTTTAAAATCGCGACCACAACAAATTTGAAAGTAACAGCTGTGACAATTTTCCATAGCAAAGTCGTGACTGTGACAATATTCTCATTATAAAGATGCGACTGCAACAGTAACAGTCTATTGTGACTGTCTTTAGCTGGCGAATTATCACTTATAGGCAACATTTCGATTTTCAGAATTTTGGCCACGGGCCGTAGGTCGGGCGTCACTGAACTAAGGGGGAATTCACCATAGTGCTAAGTGACAGACTGTGATGTGCTCGCTGATGTCCTGCATGCAACCAGCTTTGCGTGCCACGTACTAATACTGCCCTTTCTCGTCTTAAACCCTTTTATCTCTCTGCCCCCACTTCTGGAATTCTTTACCCTTTTGTCTTCGCCAGAAACATTCCCTCTCCACGTTCAAAACCAAACTGAAGTACTATCTTTCGGAGCACTAGCATTGATTCTTATTATTGATTATATGTATATATTTTATTTAATGTTTATTTATTAATGTTTAATACCTGTATTTATTGACCTATTTATTTGTATTTATTGAGCTATGTCTCAACACATTCTACAGCTCTTGTCGTCCTTTTATCTGTGTACGTAAGTCTTCTTCCCACTTAGATTGTAAGCTCAAAGGGGCAGGGACCTCCAACCTCTTGTGTCAATGGCAACCTAGTACAACTGTACAGTGCTGCATTAATTTGTAGCGCTTTATAAATAAAAATATACATACATACAACTATTAACCCCAAGTACAAATTTTTGGGGAATAAAAAAATCAGTACCTTTCCAGGTCTAGGTTGTAACTGTTGCCCATCAGCTATAAAGGGTGTCATTTTTTTAACCACCCTACGCAAGGCATTAAAGTACGCAAAGGTTACGCAACTTGCAATACACCTAATGTGATGTATATGCTTAAATGCCCATGTGGTAAATGTTACATAGGACAGACCACTAGACCAGTGAAAGAACGTATTAAGGAACACAGATGTAATATAAAAAACTTTAATCCTAAATCTACCTATAATACCACCAGATCTATACATTTTTTTCAATGTAAATATCAAGTGACCCAACTATGCTTGTTAGTGTTAGAGGAAGCTAAACTACCTAGCAGAGGGGGGATATTAAAAAGATGTTGCTACAGAAGGAAGCAATTTGGATTAGGAGACTTAACAGCATGGAACCGATTGGCTTTAATGATCACTGGTCTGTAAAACCCTTTTTAAAATAACTTACTTAATTTTATAATTATCTATTCTGACATCATTTTTCTGTTTCCTTTCAGATAATCTTTTTGGACTGCCTAGCCCATACCTTTACAAAGTAGTGATACTGTTAATAGTGGCAGTGTGTCTTTTGGTAAAGGAACCAATTATTGATACTAATTATTATACTTATATGGTTCTATTTCTATAAAAAATTTATTGAGAAGTTGAAACTAACATTGTATGTTGTAACTGTTTGCATTGTTATATAACATGAATTCACATGTTCTTACAAACCCCTATGGTAAGCCACTTGGCAGTACCAGTTATTTACCTCTGGTGTACTTGGACTATAATCTACAAAGTAGACCCTGGAACCAGGGGGCAGTCCTTTTGTGATCACTTGGGGGGTTATTCAGCAAGTCTCGAGTCTCCTCGCCGGGAGGGGAATCCCTTTAATGCGCATGCTGATGTCCGCGTGCAGGACATCAGCATGCGCATGTCAGTTGTTCCAAAGTGAGGCGAACACTACGCGCCTCACTTCGGAGCTTGCTGAATAACCCCCTTGGACTTGATTGGTGGACTCACTAGGGGGTGGAATTTATTTGCCTTTAAAATCTGTCTACAACTCTCTGAATGCACATTTGAAAAAGGGTATGTCAAACCGAAACATGTTATGATGCACTAAAATAAATTGTAGCATTGCTACCACTGTTTTCACATCCTTACTCCTCTCTCTTTGGATTTTTTAATACACTGTATTGCTGGATAGAAATCCATGGCAGTCTATAGTATACATCATTTAGATTGTAAGCTCTATGGTGCAGGGACCTCCAACATCTTGTGTCAACCACAACCTAGCACTTAAGTGAAGTATCCTTATGATATTATACTTGTATTGTTTAATGCACTTTTCCCATGTCTGTGTTATATTGCTGAACTGTACAGCACTGCATAAATTTGTGGTACCAAGAGCTGACATTTTCCTTCCTCTCTTCCTTTTTTCTGTTCTGCAAGGTGGGCAACATGAGAAAGCTGCCTGATTGCTATTGGTTAAGCAATGTGCTGATCTTTTAGCCGCATAAATTAAGCTTGGAATGCAGTAGATCACAGAGGGAAAGCTGACTTGTACACAGGCGTTAAGTAGTAAGTAGGGCAAAAATGTCCAGGGGAAGGGTACCTTTTCATGGAAAACTGGCTGGTACATGTCACACACACGATATGAAGTGTCCTGGCACATGTTCCTCTCTATGAAATTTAAGTGTGACATTGTACAGGCAACAGTCATTATTCCCAATGGATTTTCACGACTGCATTTTTTCACAATGCACTTTTTTTTTTTTTTTTTTTAATGACTCGCACCAATACGCCAGTGTGACCCTGACCTAAAATTTTCCAAAAGGGCATTAACTAAATGAATAATATTTATAACAGATAACATATTTATGTAATGTCAATCTATCACCCTGTGATGGAGGGTGTACATAATCCCCAGAGATTATAGACTGACATCATACATATTGAAGACATGGAAAGGAAACTGGCTATTCCTGACTTAAAAACCTTTCTGCACTTTGGTTCAGAGTATCTGATTGGCTAGGGTAGACTTGTATTGTTATGGATAAAATATTAATGTAAGCAGTTGTAAAGAACTGACAATTCAGTTTTCATGGTCTCAGACTATGAAAAAGAGATGAAACAAGTGTTATCATTTTACTGACTGATTAATATGGGATTATTAGACATGAATATGCACCCCTTTGCTTCTTCATAAATATGTCACCACAGTTGACCACATCATCTGCTGCTGTTAACCAGAATAAGCCAGACTACACTGAACACTTTGCACAGTTTTAAAAAAAATCTAAATTTAAATACTAGAAGAAAAATCTAATTCCTTTAAACTAAATTCATCACAATCTCCTTATTGGTATATAAAGAATTCTTAGAGCAATGTCACACAAAGCGCTTTATTGACTAAATGGTGAATTCACCTCACTAAAATTCAATTTGCATTGCCAAAATAGTCACAAATTCATTTCTCATTATTGACTAAGCTGTGATTACACTTGTAAAATAGGCAGACAGTGGCAAACACGGTCAGATACTTAGTGTGGCATAGTCAGATAGAAGTAGGATGAGAAGTCATGCAGGGTGAGGCAAATAAAACAAGTGAAGGGCAGTGATGTCAGTCTCACACTTTCCCACTAACTGTATTCTGGGAATGTTTATCTATTTCTATGCCATCTTTTCTCTAGGTCATGTTGTCACTTAATCACAGTCACCATTGCCACTTGTTAATGAATAGTCACCTTGCACAACACTGGAGCCCTGCCATTAACTCCCCAAATTCGCCAGTATGAAGTGGCGAAGTCAAAAAGGTGAATTCAGAGCAGTTCCCCTATTTGTATTTTCTCCTTCGACACTCTCTGCAGCTTAGTCAATAGTAGAATTACCTGTGCACATAAGTTTGTGACTCTTGTAGATGCCCGAATTGGTCCCGTATTTCCCACTTTCCAGATTTTAGATAATAAGCAAACATGGGGAAGCGGTGAATAAATGTGAATTCATAGCTCTACACGACTATTTGGACTTTAGTCAATGAGGCCCAAAGTGTTTTGTCAGTGGCGGTGGTCACACCATGGAAATTAGTTGCTAACTGGTTCCCTTGCTTGCAGTAGGGCCCACTTTAAAAAATGCTTTGCTGCTTTAAGAAAGCAGTAGCCACAAGAATATGCACTTCTACAAGACAATGATTGCAGGACAAATTTACTGTGTCCTTTATTTCCTATAATTCTATCTTTCAAGCATTTTTTTTTTCAAGCGCTGCTCCAGCAAACCTAACTTATCTCTCCCACATTCCTTCTGAAATCTATTTAGTTCTCTCCAGCCAGCAGCGATAAAAATGTAATCAGTTGGAAACGTCAGTGTTTCAGATAAAGAATTTTTGATCCTTCCTGGGTCTAATGAGACTGTTGCTCTTATTTTCAGTCTTTATCAGGAATCCAAGCTATAAAGCAAGGCAGAGATGATGTGTTTTTGCCAGGATTCAAGTAAAGATGATCTCATGAGCACCAGAAAATATGCTTCCCCAAGTAAGTACAATGACTAGAACTTTTTCCAAGTTATATTACTTTTTTTTTTTTTTTAACAAAACTGCAGTATTTGACATTGCATATTGTTTTTAGTCACAAATAAAACATCTTTATTTTGATTAAAATATGACTTAAGCTGGACTTTTTTATCCATTACATGGAAAAATAATAATCGTAGTGTTCTAAGACATAAAAAATAAATCTTAAGGCCCATGACCCACGATGATGATGGCATACTCCTGAACTATCATTGACTTACCTACACAACAATCTGTAGTTTTGTCTGCATGTCTTTTAACACAAAAAAAATATAGGAACTGTCTCACCAGAACAATGACTGTTGACTAAACTCCATGCTATATGGTCAGTGACTGTACAGGTAAATGGGTGGGGACTTGGACCATAAGGCCAGTGGGCATTTCTTTGCACTTGCCATAGGGGGAAAAAATGCAGCAAACCACATAGTGTACAATTGTTCTCTATAAAAGCATGGTTTATTATTTGAAACAAAAAGGTGTAACTTTTTACAAAAATTAGTGAAAAAAGTGTTTGGACTATTAATGAAAACTGGAATTCGGGAGACATTTAATATAAATCAAGAAAGGGATCGCCCACATCTTTGTAAGGAACCTATGGGGAAATGCAGTAAGTGGAATTGTATGTCTTCCTCCTGTTCCTCCTACACAGGGTATAGGGATGGGGATTGAACCAAGTGTAGCCTTGGATCCACCCTTTATGATTCTATTGGCAGGATAGGGTTCTAATGCAATAAAGAAAACTGCTGTTTGGCATGGCATGGCAGTTATTCCTATTTCTTTCTTTTTCTGGTGTTACTGGTAAAATGTTGCTTATCCACAATAAGTTGGATACGTAGCATTTACTAGTGTCTGGGTGGTATCACAGTAAAACTGACACTAATCATAACAGTTCAGTGTTTTCTATTATGTTTTTACTCCTAGGACCGTCTTGACGAAGTGACAGTAAATTTGATTCAACTCAGAACTGTAGGATCAAAGGAAATCTCTAATTTATTCATTTTATTTTTTAACCAGCATTATATGTTGCATGTTACGCTGTCTAAAAGAAGGCATTAAAGGAGAATTAATGCTTAAAAATTGCTTAGGCTAGAAAAGTTTATCCTTATTCAAACAGTTTAATGGATGTGTCCAAGTGTACAGTATCCCAATGAGACTATTTATCCATTCCTATGAAGGTTTCAGCTTCAGGGCTCCATATTTTACTGTACTGTAGGCAATATACATGCTCAGTGTCCTTTGTCTGCTTTATATTTTATAGTCTTACACTAATAAAAAGATAATCTAAAACATCATCCCTTATGATCAATAACAGAAATTAACAAAGTTCCTTCTAATACTTTTTTCATTATGTATTTGCATGGACTCTGCATGTTGAGGACATTCTCACTTTGTTGTTCTTTTCAGTATGTATGTTCTTTCCTATTAAAAACACATATACAAACCCCAAAATCAGAAAAGTTGGCACGTTGTGCAAATCGTAAATAAAAACA
>WMED01022172.1:0-11736 GCA_019650415.1 Pipa parva | reverse complement strand
TTATCTGATTTACTTTAATGACCAGAAATAAAAAGTTGGCTCACTCAATCTTACTAATAAAATGTCTATTTTAGGTCCATTAATTAGTCTTGTACCCTATGCGTTATGAATTCTGTTACTGTATATGTCCCCGCCACATTGGATGAGATAGCACATATGCTACTTTTCATTTTCCTACCCCATTAATATTTGAATTTTTCATAAATCATCCTTCCCTCCTCTTTTTTGCGTTAATGATTTTAAAGTGTAAGGTCCACTTAACAAACTTTTTTTTTAAGGAACAAGGAGTTTTAGCATTCAGCTAAGACTGTAGTAAAGAAAAAAATCCCTGCTTCTTTTCTGCTCCAACACCTTTTACATGATCCAACCTTTGAATTCATTCTCCCCTTTTCTCCAGTGTATCCAATAAAGCCATTTGACAATATTATTTATTTTGAAATGAGAGTGCTTGTATCACTACAGGGCCAGAACAAGGTTTATTGGCACCATATGCCATCATCAAAATGTGTCCCTCCAGTGCCATTTCACTGCGATACCTCTCAACTTTTGCTGAGGTCACTTTCATACCTTAAAGATGCTTTGTTCAAAAGTTATCACTTTGAAAACTCAAGCATTTGTTTTATTTTATTCAAATTATAATGAAAAACTGAGCTCATGATTTGTATTTTTTTTTGTTTGTTTGTTTTTAGTAAAGAGACCCTTTTGCTCATTCGCACTGTTTTCCATGGATGTTTAGATTTAAAAATCACAATTTAAAATAAAAAATTGAAGTGACCCAGAAAGCTCAGAAAAGTGAGTCAATTATTTCAGAAGTGTTGGATGCACAGATTAAATATACAGGTGCATAAAAGGCATTTGGGGAGTTTTCTTCTTTTTTTGTTGTTGATAATATGATCCAAAGCAATCTGTATATTTTACTCCCCTTGAATAGAAAAATGATTGAAACATACATAGAGAATAAAGCCTTAAACTCCCCAAAAATGTGGTTTTCCAAAGTGAAATATGAAAAAACTGGGGGAAATTAGCCTATTATTTGCCTGTTCCAAACATAATGAAGTTCATGTGAATTTATTTTTTTTTAATAAGACAAGATTTTTCTTTAACCAGATTTATAATCCAGCACCAATATTTAAAATGCTGCGGGTACGGAAAGTATTCAGACCCCTTTAAATTTTTCACTCTTTGCTTCATTGTAGCCATTTGGTAATGTCAAAAAGTTTCATTTTTTGACTCATTAATGTACACTCTGCACCCCATCTTGAAATAAAATAAACCCCAGAAATATAGATTTTTTTTGCAAATTTGTTAAACAAGAAAAACTGAAATATCACATGGTCATAAGTATTCAGAGCCTTTGCTGTGACACTCATTTAACTCACATGCTGTTCATTTCCTTCTGATCTGTCAATATAAGACATCACAGCTCAGAGACAGAATTGTGGCAAGGCACAGATCTGGCCAAGGTTACAAAAGAATTTCTGCAGCACTCAACATTCCTAAGAACACATGGCCTCCTTAATCCTTAAATAGAAGAAATTTGGGACAACCACAGCTCTTCCTCTACCTGGCCGTCCAGCCAAACTAAGCAATCATGAGAGAAGAGCCTTGGTGAGAGAGGTAAAGAGAGATGAAGTAGGGAGATGGGAGAAAAACACCCCATAGCATAATGCTGCCACCACCAGGTTTCGCTGTTGGGATTGTATTGGGCAGGTGATGAGCAGTGCCTAATTTTCTTTACATATACTGCTTAGAATGAACACCAAAAAGTTCAATCTTTGTCTCATCAGAGCAGAGAATCTTATTTCTCATAGTCTCGGAGACCTTTATGTGTTCTTTGCAAACTGTATGGGGGCTTTCATATGTCTTGCAGTGAGTAGAGGCTTCTGTCGGCACACTCTGTCATAAAGCACCAACTGGTGGAGGGTTGCAGTGATAGTTGACTTTGTGAAACTTTCTCCCATCTCCCTAGTACATTTCTGGGGCTCAGACAAAGTGATCTGGGGTTCTTCTTTACCTCTTTCACCAAGGCTCTTCTCCCACGATTGCTTAGCTTGGCTGGACAGCCAGGCCAAGGAGTTGTGTTGTGGTCATCCCAAACTTCTTCCATTTAAGGATTATGGAGGCCTCTGTGCTCTTAGGAACCTTGAGTCCTGCAGAAATTCTTTTGTAACCTTGGCCAGATCTGTGCCTTGCCACAATTCTGTCTCTGAGCTCCTTGGGCAGTTCCTTAGACTTCATGATTCTCATGTGCTCTGACATGCACTGTGAGCTGTGAGGTCTTATATAGACAGGTGTGTGCCTTTCCTAATCAAGTCCAATCAGTTTAATTACACACAGATGGACTCCAATGAAGGATTAGAACCATCTCAAGGAGGATCAGAAGGAAATGGACAGCATGTGAGTTTAAGTAGAACAAAAGCAAAAAATAAAAAAGAATTATTACAAAGAGTGAAACATTTAAAGGGGTCTAAATACTTTCCATACCCACTGAATAAACTAATTAAAAAACACAACCCTAGCACATATCAGAGAATAGCCACATGTAAAAATAAATAATTACTGTGCAGAGAACTAAAAATGAAACAGAAGAGGCATTAGACACAGAATAAAAATTTTCACATTTTTTTTAAAGACTATAACATTTCTATTTTCAAACAGCGCAGAATATGGCACCTTTAAATTGTAAGTGTGAAAAGGGAGCCTGGCGGAAAATGACAGGAGCATGATGAGCTGATTAAATAGTTGAGAACGAAAATAAAATTTGGATTATGACAGCTTCCTTTAAAACACTTGATAGTCTTGAATATTTTACAGAGTATATGGGGAAGATGGTGATGGTAAATGTAAAGGCTGGTTGATAAGCCACGTACAGCCTTGCATGTCAAAATACTGACTAAAAGGCAGAAGAAAACCTCTAAACAATCTTTCAACTATAGGTAATTGTCAACAAGAATAATGTCCAAAAATAATTTATGTGTGCAATGGTCAGCCGCTTGAGTGAAATCTTTCGAGTCCATTGTTTATTATGATTGACTGAGCAGGATTCAGACTTAAGAGCTCATTCACAAACAGTCGTGCTTCCAGGGTCTACAATGAAGAGGGAGATGTATTATCTTGCTCCCAGAGGGAAAGAGGCACGTTTTTCAGTGCAGCAATAATGTACCACTGTGAAGGATGATGTCATAGTTGATGGTGGCAGGTTTAGGATGCGTTCACTGGTCATGATTTGTTGCAATGTCTGTGTATGCGTTTTATTCCATATGCCTGATATGCAAGTTCACAGACAACTGGAAGAGAGGCTGCAAAGTATTCAGATTCAAAAAAATGTCTCCATTTCAAAGGAGGGGAGGCTGGTTGAGGTTCAACTGAAGACGATACCAGAATGTCAGACAATGAATCGTAACACTGCAGCCTTTCTGACAGATTATAACTTAGAGTGGGGTCTCGTTCCTGCGAAAGAAAATTGAATTATTCAGATTAGGCACACTGCTGAAAAAAGGGTGGGCAAAGCCTGGCCTGATCCAAACACCTTTGGAATAAAAAGGTGCAGTAAAACAAAATTATTTTTTCTGTATTGCCTTTACAAAGGTTTTGATAAAGAAAGGATGGGTTTAAATAAATTAATCTGCTAACTGATAACATTTTCAAGTAATGAATGCAGCACCTTTGCTTTATAAAGTGCTTAGAGACACAGAGGGACTTGTGCAGTCACCTCTTTGGTGGAACCCTGGTGCTGTGCTCTACAAAGGGGACCTCTGTAGGGGAGACAAAACACCAACAATTGACATTGTATGGAGGTAAAAGGGATTATAGGTAGTGGGGGAGTGGAGCTTTCAAATTTATTTGAACAGGAAATGGTAGTGAGGAGTATAATAATAAAGATTGATTAATATTAACCCACAGAAGCCTAAGGATTCATGCAGGGACTTCATGAATGCCAAAATAGTGAGCCGGGTACAAGAAAGGAGGCGTTCATATGGAAGGCACTCTACACTTTGCAGTTGTATTACCCTCATACAACATTTTCACATTTAATATTTTAAATATAAACTAGATTTGAGGGAGTCATTAGGCATCCAGATGTCATAACATGCTTGTTTACAATGGAATTTTACTTTGAGAGACTGCATGCCATTAAGGATTTTTATGGAACTGAACTTGCATAAGGGCCAATTGTGTAAACTCATCTCAGATCCCTGAACAGTTCAATAAACTGAACCTCATTTTAGTCTCAGACATTACGTTTAAACCTAAAAAAAATTCTGAGCAGTTCTGAAAGAGCTCTCTCCCAAACAAGTGAATTTGTATCTTTTGGAATAAGAAACATTGACAGGTAAGAAAATAACTGGTGGCTTTTCTGTTGAAAATCAAATTTGGAGTGTACCCTATGGTTCCCTCTCCTCTTAAGGCCTGCCGGGGACAAGGCTGTGTAGGCAAGGCCTGTGTTGCCTCATTCTGAAAGCAACTGAAGTAGTGCTTGCACTCCCAAACCCATCCCACCTCCCTGAACTATGTTAACCTTTTGCTCACAAAGATTTGGTGACTGCTATGTGAGAGCCCAAGTTTTCCTGTAGATAATACAGAAGGTGAAGTTCGTAATGTTCTCCTGATTCAGGTACACGGATACTGTGGCGTTCCTGTGGGTAAATCTAAACAAAAGCAAGCATACAATATTTAGTTACTTATTCTTCACATCATAATGTTCATGAAAACATAAGAGAAAGAAAGAAAAAAATACAGTATTCTGCAAATTCAGAAATTTTTCAATTTCCAAGCGTTAACTTTACCCAATTTCTAAGGCAGCAATACTGGGTTACTAAACTAAAATATATCTTATATTTCAAGATAAGGTATTAGAGGATAAATTCATTTATTCTAAACTATTTTGTTGACTTTTACTTTCTATTAACAACTTCTATGACAGTGGAAACTCCCAAAATAAGTGCTTGTGAAAGTCTGATCCTAATGCCTTCCCCACACTGATTTATATTATTCATGGCTCCAAAATAGAAAAAGAGCAAATACATACCTATTTCCTAAACAATACACTAAGGGGGTAATTCAGGAAAGTGCGAACTCACCTTGCGATGCATCGCATCAGCTCACCAAGACAGCTACGTGCTCCCTGCTCTGCTGCATGCGGAGATCAGCGAACGCTTTAAAGGTACTTCGGCTCACCTCGCGACCACTCTAGTGGCCTTGCCGAGACGAAGTACCTTTAAAGCGTTCGCTGATCTCCGCGTGCAGCAAAGCAGGGAGCGCGTACCTGTCTTGGCGAACTGATGCGAAGCATCACAAGGTGAGTTTGCACTTTCCTGAATTACCCCCTAAATAGAGCTCCAGTTGAACATTTGTTCCATTATTAATTTTGCCAGTTGTCTAACATTTTATAATAAAATCATTTCCACTGGATGAGCAGTGCATGTCTTTAATGGATCAGGCAAAAACCTGTTAAAGGGGTTGTTTACCTTGGAATGAATTTTTAGTATGTTGTAGATAGCTGCAATCCAAGACTTTCCAATAGAAAAAAAAAATCAAAAACAACACAAAAAAAATCTAACAGGTTTTGCTTCTTTTTTTGGTTGCTAGCTTAATGGACCGTAGCAATTATAAGTCCATTAAAATACACACAAGAAAAAATATGTAAACAAGAAAAAAAAATTAAGTAATCCAAAAATGTGCAAAAATAAAAAGAATGGAAACCAATAGCCTTAGAGTCAAATTATCCACAACGTACTAAAGATTCATGAAAAAGTGAGCAACCCCTTTAACAAACGAATTATGTGCAGAGCATCTCACCTGGAGATCATAAGGTTTTCCACTGCGTACCAAGAAGCTAAGCAGAATACTTGTGTGTGCAAAGTGCACATTCTCATCTAGAAAGCCATGCAAGAGCAGCAGACGGCTGGGCCTGTGGAACACATAGGAGATTTTTGTTTAGACATACAGACATTTATAACTTAAGTCATTGGCTTATTTATACTTGTGCACTAAGCCGCAAGTAGAATCAAATGAATTTTAGAAAGATATTTTTTGCTGACCACATAATGTATTATGCCATATTTGTATAGACACACTTGCTATTTCAGACTGGACGCACATTTGATATGGTTTTTGGTCAAAATGTTAAAAAAAGCTGACAAATATTTTTAAATAGAATAAACTAGTATAGAGACAATAGGTTAAATGTCTTTTAAACTTACTCAGATGGAAATTTCTCAGCCTGCATAGCCACTGAGCCCATATAGTAGCCATGCTCATTCTGGTCTGGATGCCCCATATACCTCTCAGTGTAACCAGTGTCATAGAAAACCCAGAGTGTCACAGGAGCTCCTGCAATAGCAACCTATAATAAAGCAGCAGGGGTGAAAAAGGTAATAAATTCTAAGAAAAAGTACAATAAAAGATAAAAATGCAGTGAAAGGCAAAGTGTTGCAGAAAGAAAAATCAATTCCTGAAATAGAAAGAGCAAGCATGTAATAATGGTCAATTAGATCATTTTAGCACAAACGAAAAGCACCTACTACACTTCACACATGACAGTCAACTAATGTTTCCAGCATGTACCTACCCGAAATATATCAGGTCGCTGTATTAGAGCCATTAGGGAGAGGTATCCACCATATGACCACCCGTGGACACCTACACGGTCCAAGTCTATAAAACTATGTTTAGCAGCAAGATATTGCAGGCCTTCCACTTGGTCGTCTATCTCCACTTGACCCTGAACAGAACAGAAAAAGCAAAGATGGGGCATGACAATACAGAATGAAAATTGTAATTTGGATATATTCCCATATTTAAATGATGCTGTACTTCTTCAGTAAGAAATGGCACATAAAATAATTTTTCAAATTATTTTGTTCTGATTTTTGCCATCTTTGTTCTTACCATCTTGTATTTAAATGCTCCTTCAAATTTCAGCCCTCGATGACAAGAGCCCCGATTGTCAATAACCACCACCACATATCCCAGCGATGCAAGAGTGTTCAATCGGAAATACTTTACTCCTTTAAAACGATTGTTAACCAGCTGCACCTATAGGGAGCAAAACATTAATGTAAATAATAAATTTAAGTGTGCATAGAATCTTCTAAAGTGTTTTATAAACTGGAAATTAATAGAAAATGTGGGGGATAATGGGTTTCTCAGTTTCTCTTTACAGTCTTTAGTAGGATGTTAGTATAATAATCTGGTAAAATAAGCTGCATAGATCATACATGAATATATATGAAAATATTTTGTGCAAGGGTGTACTAAAATAGTTACACCTACATTACATATATATTCTACAATTCAATTGTTAGTCTTTACTTTCCATTTACTTCAGGTAAAATCATTCTCCCCTTGCTATTTAAAAATCTACAAATTTGCTCTTGGTTGATTAATCAGCAGGTCTGAATTTCAGTACAATCTCTATTGCCAATGACACAAATCCTGATACATCTTCTCTTAAACTCTCACCTTCCCAGCTTGCTAGTATTACTACCTACCCAACAACTGTTTCCCCCAATACTAAATTCTAAATACTGAGGGGGTTATGCATTAAATTGCGAATTCAACTGTCAAATTCGCAAACAGCGGATTCCCACTGTAAATCTGCTACAATTTCCCCATTGTAAAGTTGCGACAATTTTTTTTAATGTCAATATTGTGACAATTTTCCCATAATAAAGTTGCGACTGCGACAATAATCTCATTATAAAGACGTGACTGTGACAATATTCTCATTATAAAGACGCTACTGCGACAGTAGCAGCCTATTGCAACTGTCTTTATCTGGCAAATTCACACTTATACACAACAATTTGGATTTTAGTGAATAACCCCCTGAATGCCTACTGATCTACTACCTTTCTCTGTTAACCCATCAACCTAAATCTCCATGTGGATATATAGAAAACTTCCCCTACACCACAAGCTAATTGTTTTGTGGGAAGAAGTGTATAGCAGAGTGAAACAACTAAACAAGTAACCTTTCTCTTTCACTACTTACCAGCGATATAAATACAAACTGCCCTGCAACCATAACTGAGCAGCAAACCCACATTTAAATACTTGCCACCCTTTTAAAATTTACATAGCAGGATCCCTGTATACCTTATACTGCAGTAGATTTGTAAGCAAGCTAACAAATAAAAGAATGTATTGTGGCCACATCCACCATTAAAACTTCAGTGAGTACCTAAATTTGCTGTTGCTTGGGGGGCTTTGAATTGAAAATTCAATATCTATTTGCTTGTATTAAAAGTATATGGAAAGGCAAACCCACACTTATACCTGTTCTTTCCTGCCTCCTGTATTTTACTCGATTTTGTATTCCTAGCATAGCTGCACCTCACCTGTGGACCCCCATAAATAAATAGTATAGTTGGGTATTTCTTTCCAGGTTGTAGCTGATGAGGTCGGTACATCATCCCATACAAAGTGAAGCCAGTCCGACTAGGGAAGGAGAATATTTCTGGAGCAATGTAACCAGGAAGTGTTCCTACAATGATAATGCAATGTGAAACATTAAAGCTGATATGCACATATCAATGGTGATGCTGTGGCACTTCCCCCAGCCCTGAAGATTATTATATCCTAGTCTGTGCTGCCAGACTTTACAGCCAAGGAGATCTTAGCTCCTCCTTCTCACTTGGGCCTGGCTTAACCATCATAACACAGAAAACATGCACAGCATCTCTCTGAGCTTAAAGCAAATGAGGAAAAGAGAATATTGCTTCCACACTCTATGTCTAAGAAAGCCAAGTGGTGTGAATCAACATATCAGGAGAAATGTAAAAGACATACCCATGCAACCCCAATTCGTAAAAAGGTAAGCCTACCCCACGCTTGCCCCAAGATTTTAATGTCCTTAAGTTTTTAGTAAGTAGACGACTAAGAACATCTTACAATGAGAAGATATTTAAAGTATTCAATTTCAGAACTTTTTCTGAATGTAGCTTTATATTGATACTAGGAATAGTGACGCCCACTTCTTAACCAACCTGGTGATTCCAGAAGGGTTGCCCAGAATTCCTTATCCCTCTGTGCCGGATCTGAACCAGACCCCTTCAGTCGGAAGAGATGCACAGAGTGTGGGTGAGTTTGATTGCTGTATCTGCTGATGAACATGTCACAATGCTAGAGAAAATGTAAGTAAAAATCATAATTACTCTAACTACTCTATTCTACTGTATATTGAAAGCAAATTAAATTCTACAAAATAGAATTATAAATCACTCAGATATGAACAGCTTACACCAGGGGTCGGCAACCTATGGCTCTTTTGATGGCCACATCTGGCTCTTTAACTGTAATGAGCGATGTTTACATGCAAGCACTGCTCTTCACAGTCTGCCTGCTAATTGCCGGCACCTATGTGATGTCACATATGACGTCAGCGGCTCTGGATTCAAAAGGCTTGAGAGAGCCGCACGTATATGGCTCTCTCAGCCCAAAAGGTTGCCAACCCCTGTCTTACACCTACATGCGGATTCTACAATATGAGTTAATCTTCAAAATGTATTCATCTGTGCAGAGATGGCTCTGGCCCTATCTGCTCCCTAGGCAACCGCCCACCCGGCGCTCCCCCCTCGACCCGCGCCGCCTCCCCCTGCCTGCGCTGCCCCCCTTACCTCCAATACTGCCGTCCAGCCACTGCTCAACTTTAAATCTCCCAATTGGCAGAGATTTAAAGTTGAGCCGCGGCTGCAGCTGGCACTCTGAAAAAAAATGCTAGGGGCGCCCCCCAGGCCAGGCGGTGCCCCTAGCATTTGCCTACTCTGCCTAATGGCAGAGCCGGCTCTGCATCTGTGCAAACACTGGTCTTCAAGATGTGCTTTTACTATAGAAAGACAAAATTAAAAAATAAAGTAATGCCAAAATGGGTTTAGATGGACAACATGAATATTCCTAAAAAGATTGGGTTTTATGCTCCAAAATCATACAGATTCATTATTGTATCTTAATAAATGGTATAAGCTACCTCCTTTGATTTAGGTCACTTCAAATATTTGCTTACCTGGCTGACACAGCAGGCATGGGAGAATCCCAGATCAGTCAGTCTTGTCACCTCTCCAGGAGTCTCGTAATTCGCTACATATAAATGATGTTCTAGGGGAGTGTCCTTCGTTCCTTCAAAGTACACCAGCTTGTTGACCTCATCCACTCGAATCTAGCAGTACAAAAGATGTTGTTAACATGTGACATTATCACTTTCAAGAGTGCACAGAACAACAGTAATTTAGGAAGACCCTATGGGCGAAATTTAATAATTTATTATCGAGATATCAATAATTTTTACACAATATCAAATAATAATTTATATAAAAAATAAAATTTGTTTATCGCCATATTGAAAATTCTACCAAAATTTTTCAATCTGTTCATCTATATGGAAAATCCATACTATCAATAATTTCAATGGAAAATTAGATATCGCGACTTTGATAATTTTCAAATTTTTTGGTCGAAAGGTCTTAAACTGCATTTTCGACTTTAATAAATTAAAGTGTATTTTTAGTTGCATAGGATAACAAAAAAATTGAGATTAACCATAATTTTACAGCTAACCGCTGCCATTCTCCATATTTTGCTAATTGCTTACCTTCTAGAAATTTGACCCACTGCAAGGAAAATTGGAAACCACAAAAAATATATAGAAACCCTCCTGCATTATCATTCTTAAACTGCTATCTTCACTGCCACCAAGTAGCTGGGACCCACCCACAATAACCAGGTACCTGGATACACTGCACTCCAGTTCATTACAACTTTATCACTACCACCACTACATTTACTATTTTAGTGGGGGGAAAAGATTGATGTTGCTCATGCCAAGGAGTAAGCAGTGCACAGGCTTGAGAGGCAGAACAAAAATTGCAATTTGCACTGCCTGCCCTCACTGACATTTAAAGATTGATTTCTGGAGCTAGATAAATTAAAATACCAGTGGGTAATTATACTATTGTAATTTAGGCTAATTTATAGTGAGGAATCCTTCCTAACTCCTTCAAATAAATTAATTTTCCAAAATGGAGCAGAGATGGTTCTTTCAACTAAAAGCAAAAAAAAAAAAAAAATCAAGCAAAAATAAAAAATATATGTAGTTAATATTTAAGACCATACAGAAGGCAGGACACAAAACTTTATCAGTGAGAATGTCCAGAGGTTTTGACTGCACGTTATAACCGATAATATCCCTTTCCTGGGTCAGTGGAAAATCAGTACCAGGGCCCACTCTCCCTGTGGCACACTACGGGGGTTTCAGCAATAGTGGCCAGGCTCCCTGAAGCACCAGGCCTGGACAACCACCACGTCTGTCACGATCCCTGTAGGTACACCACTGCTGTAAAACATTCTGAATGTGCAGAGCAAAGACTTTCACTTTAAGATAAATTAAAGAAACTATACAGTGTTTTAGGTGTTTGAACACAAATCAGTTCAGCTATAATGGTCTTATCATTAATATTTCTGTGATATTATATTGTGGTTTTAAGATCAAACTGGATATTAACTTTGTTTATTTTAAAAATGCCAACAAAAATATTAATTTCATTGGTATAATTTTAATAAAATGGTAAGATAAAGTGGTTTATTTAGTACAGTACTCTTCAGAGTGATCATTATAAAATACAGGCAACTGAATATCCTTTTAATTAAATGTTAACTTAAAAGCTGTTCCTGCTTTAAAGTGTACAGTCATGGACAAAAGTTTTGAGAATGACACAAATGTTAATTTTTACAAAGTCT
>WMED01022170.1:0-11736 GCA_019650415.1 Pipa parva | reverse complement strand
AACTAGACTGTCATCTCCCGTGTGCACGAGCTGGTGTGCGCAACTAGACTGTCATCTCCCATGTGCACGAGCTGGTGCGTGCAACTAGACTGTCAGCTCCCGTGTGCACGAGCTGGTGTGCTCAACTAGACTGTCAGCTCTCGTGTGCATGAGCTGGTGCGCGTATCATACATAATTATCCATCCAGAGCAGTTGAATCTGAAAGCAATTAAACATTACAGGGGGTTATTCACTAAGGTGCGAATTCGACTTTCCTGTTCGCAAACAGCGGAGTCCCATAGCAAATCCGCGGCAATTTCCCCATAACAAAGTCGCAATTGCGACAATATTCTCATTATAAACACGCAACTGTGACAGTAGCAGCCTATATGCAATCATTCGGACTTTAGTGAATAACCCCCACAGTGTGTTAAAGAAATTCATTTTGCTGCTTGGATTGGCTGTTGTCCCTTTGCAAAATGTCATAATTGAAGTTAAGTTCCTGATTTTTATTGGTTTGTTTTATATTTAATATATTGTTATTATGGGACTAAACATTGGAGGATCTTATCTATCAGAGAGCGCGTTTAGAGAAGCTTTGCCTGCTGGGTAATTGCTGAGAATGAACCGTATCTCGCTGAACAATCCATGGGCGATGCTGTTTACGAACACGCTCAATTGGCTATTTGTTTTCCCCGGGATTAATGACAGGAGCTGTATCAGTCTGTTACAGTAAACGTGCAGTTTGTTTATTGGGGACAGATATTACCACCTCGTGTATTCAGCTTGATAACAAGAATTCAATTCTCCAGCCAGAAGGGAAGGGGTCCGTATCTTAAGCACCAGCTGTTTAACGGAGTTAAAATCACAGTAGAAGTGGGAAACGGTATAAAATAAACCAGAAATCTTTACAAAGAGAATATTCATTCATACAATAGAAATCCAGGCGACAGTTTACTGGTGTAACGAGCCTCTATTCCCAGCAGGGCGCAGGCGACTCTGCTTTTATCAGGCCGGACGCAATCAGAGACCCTCTGTCTCTCCTATAGACCCCACTTACAAGCTGGAGAAGGGTGATTCCAAACTTGGGCCTATCAGGAACACCCCAAAAAATTAAAAATTCCCATTAGGAGCGGGATGGCAGCTGGTCAAACACAGTACTTGTAAAAATCTTATCTTTGAAGTTAAATGTATGAGTTTTACAGCTTTCTGTCTTTTTTATATTTACTGATAGCAGCCATGTTGTTATACAGACTCCACCCGGTACCATTGGTTTCCATGGTGCTTTAGATAATACATACACAGCAAGTGTTACCCTAAAGCTTGGTTTTTAAAGTTAAATATCTTACGTTATAGAGGCAATTTAGGGGGTTATTCATTAAAGTCCGAATTGTTGCATACAGGTGCGAATTTGCTAGATAAAGACAATCGCAATAGGCTGCTACTGTCGCAGTTGCATCTTTATAATGAGAAAATTGTCACGACTTTACAATGGGGAAATTGTAGCGGATTTGCTATGGGAATCCGCTGTTTGCAAATTCGACAGTCAAATTCGCACCTTAGTGAATAACTCCCTTAGAGTTTTTGGGAAGCACAGACTGAATATATAGTAACTATAAATGTATTTTTTTCGTGTTACTGTTCATTTAAGTCTTAAAGAGACAATAAAGCTTGTAAAATAAAAAGAGCTTTTTATTTATTGGCCATCTAGTATTAAATACAACAAGTGTTACACTGACAGGTTATGTTACTGATTTCATAGAATAGTCCTAGCAATAGAAAAAATAACAGCCACTTGGTGCAGAGGCTCTTGGCTAATCCTAGCCCCTCCCCTAGTTACCTCTGTGAATGCTGGTACTTGTGTGCAGTATATAAATTACTACTCAGTGTTTGACTCTGAGCTGGTTTAGGCTGATTTTCTCCAGTTTTTCTGTCTCTCAGAGCTGCCTTGTACTAAGTTTCCTGAAACAAATGAAAGTGAATATTAATTAGTTACAGGAGGGGGGAGCATGCTCAGTTAGTGAGCTAAGCCCTTGACTAAGGGGGAAGGGCTAGTATTAGCTGAGAACCTCTGCTCCAAGTGCTTGTTTTTTTCTTCTAGTGATATGACTATCCTGCAAAATCAGTTACATAAACCATTTTAACAATTGTACTTAAAGCAGAACTAAAGGTTTAAAAAAATGTGCCAGGCACAGACACGGACCTCTCTTGTTAACGCAGCGCTGGTGATGTAAATCTATTGTGCGGCGCTAAGGAGAAATTCCGCTTTTAAATTGGATGCCGATAACAAGTGAATCTGTTGGAAATTAGTTAATGCTGCAGCGGGGCAAGGTAGATAAAGGGATGGCTCACGGGCAGCTTTTCTGGGGATTGCTGGGAAATTGCAAGGATTGCTGCCTGGGGGTGGGGGGGGGGGGGGCATCCTCCATGAGACCTCTTCCATAGTCCCAAATGGTCAGGCTTAGCCTTGACCAGATCTTTTACTAACACTCTCCATTTCTAGTTTTGTACTCTTTACCCACAGTCCTCTCTGATCCTTGCTTTCTCTTCATATGATGGCTCTCTATACTTTAATGCACATTTGGATGCTTGAAAACATTTCCACTATGGTATGTGCCTCACGGTGGTTTATAACCAAATCAAGGACATTGGACAGTAATGTTGCAAGGCTAGAGAGTCTATCATTTAACTGGACCAGGGCGACCCCTATATGCTCTCCTCTCGTTTCCCCTGCTGTCCATCATTTCTTCTGGAAACATACTTTACAGGCACATAGGAGCTTATTGGCTAAAGTCCGAATTGTTGCGTAAAGGTGTGAAATCGCCAGCTAAGGACTGTTGCAATAGACTGTTACTGTCCCAGTTCCAACTTCATCATAGGAATATTGTCACAGTCGCGACTTCAGAATTGTTGCGGTTGCGGATTTGCTATGGGAATGCGCTGTTTAAGAATTCGACAGTCGAATTCTCACTTTAGTCAATAACCCCCCATAGTCTTCTCCCAGAAGTCCTCAGTCTACAGGCTGCCATGCTTTCTGCTCATCAGGGTTGCTTCATCATTTGCCCTTTTTCCCATCATTCCATCTAAAAGAGTGTCCATATTGTCCTACTCTACCATATGCTACAGTTGGATGCCACTTGCAGTTAGTTGAACCTTCCTCCATTATGCCATTGGTAGTTATATTGTTAAGCAATATGAAGCTCCTCCCTCACTAATTAACCAGTTGGGTCATACACTTTTGCAGCTCTACTGTAATTGGTCAGGGCGAGAAATCTATACCTTTCCCTACACACATGTCATTGATTTGCAATAACCAATTCCTTACAAGCATGCATGATTTAACCAGCTCACTGTTTCCACTGACTGAGTAACCATCAACACTGCTTTTTCCTGTGTTGTATCTTTACAGAACCAGCAACTCTGAGCCCACGTTTGGCGCCAACAAAATAATGCCTCTTGTTTTCTGTGGCCTACAGTGTCCACAGTCCTCCTATACTCTCAAATCTGGTGTGCTTGTAAACACTTAATTGGTTGAATATCCCATTGGCAGATATAAGAATTTATATATCAATCAATTGTGCCAGGAGTTCTCTCTAAAATATCAAACAGATGGCAAAGCTGTATTTTATTTGTTCGAGGCACAAGCAAAAGATAACTGGGCAGGAAAAATATATATAATGAGCCTCTACAATCCCATGCTTCTGCTATTTTTGTCCTGAGCCCCTTGTGAATTATTTGTCAAGTTAAAAAGTCAACTTACCAAGTCTATCTAAGTCATGAGGAAGCCAAGTTCCTTCTGTAGCGCCAGAAGATGGGGAGATTTTTACTACTTTTGGTTGTTTATTTGTGTATTCGGTGGGTATCAATGATTACAAATTAAGACAAATGGTTTATGGAGGATCATTCACTGGTCCACTCAGGAAACTGACTTCTCCTTCCATGGCTAAAGGGGGTTTGGGTCTAGGTCAACACTGAAACATCATACATGTGCAAAGGGGGGGTAGGGGGTAGGGGTTACTCACCTGATATACCCCATTGTACACAGGGGTGATTTTCTGCTGGGATTGCAGCCTGGCTCATAGTTCTTTTGGGCCAGGTAAATTTGTGACAGTGCCACTGGTAACTCGAATTAACAAAGTTGAGTCTTTTAAGGAAGAAGCAAACATGGGGAAGTATCAAATAGATGTAAATTCAGATATTCACACGACTATTTGCTCTTTAGTCAATGAGACCCTTAATCTTTAACATTATCTCTGATATTCCCCACCAGTGTTTTGCCATGAGTGTGAAGAGTACAGGATTGCGTATCCTGGGAAACAATGTAACACTGCTAATTACAGCGGTTAAAAGGAGAGTAACACAAGACGATATATAAATATATATAGAATAACCTGCATTCCGAGACAGAACGAGTAGCACATAAATGGTGGATAACTAGTTATTGCCAATAGTGAGTTTGCACTGTTTAACCTTATAACATTTTCAACAGGTTGTAACTCTCCTGGGTGACCACAAGATGGAGACCTCCACCCATGGGAAGGGGGGGAATTGGCTACAAACTCCCCTATATTGCCTACAAAAGAAATCATTTTTGTGGATTGTTTGAACTCCAAATAATTATTTGTGATGGAATAAATAAGGGCATTCAGTCTGACAATGCACCAGTCCTGCTCTGATCATATAATAAAGGGAACAGGGAGGCAAAGCATTCAATGATTGGCTTACGCAAACACACTCATTTTCACTTTTCCAGCCATTAAATTCGATGCTTTTCTCCCTTGTTTATTTCAATGTATCATAATGTCATTTTACCTATTCAGAAAAGAGTCGACGCTGCCTGTTAACAACAGTAATCAGCATATGAATAGCGCAAGCTTCATTCAGTCTTGGCGAATGGAGTTGTTAGCTGAATTCTCTTTTACGGTTTTTTGCAAACTTTTATGCAGTCAACAAAAGCAACAACTGTCCAGTCAGCACAGAGACCAATGCGTCTGGCAGTTGCGTCTAGCCACAAGGATAATAATATCTTTCCTTTATTACCGTGAAAATGAAAAGGAGATGCCTGGTTGAATGTGTTTACCCAAGTGTGCAGGAGTCTGGATTATCCAGTGAGTTAGCTCTTTACCAAGGCCTGGGCCGCCTGTGATGTCACAAGAAGCGAAAACGTGCTGTGGTTGACTCGTTTAGAGAGTCAATTCAGCTGTTGTGAGCCGGTCACATTTCATGCAGACCTGTGGACCCTGGACAACACCGAGCTTGTTGAGGAGGCAGATGGCCACACCTGGGTTTGACCTCTGTTTCTAAGTAAATAATTAACTAAGGAGAATTTCTGAACCATTTGCCTACTGGGAACAACTGCTACCCTCAAATGTAAATACATAGGGGGGGTTATTGCGTAAAGTCCAAAGGTGTGAATTTGCCAGCTAAACATGATCACATACTACTCAATATTCAGCTATTGTCTCAGTCGCAACTTCACTTTGAATGTAAGCTCTATGGGGCAGGGACCTCCATCCTCTTGTGTCAATCACAACCTGGCACTTATATATGGGGGTTATTCACCAAGGTGCAAATTCAACTGTCGAATTCGCAAACAGCAGATTCCCATAGCAAATCCGCTACAATTTCCCCATTGTAAAGTAACGCACTTTTCCCATGTCTGTCTTATACTTGTATTGCGGAATTGTACAGCGCTGTGTAAATTTGTGGCACTTTATAAATAAAATTATACATACATACATGCTTTGGGAATCCGCTGGTTAGTGAATAAGGAGTAGAGAGAATAAGGACGTAACCATCCAAAGAGATAAGAATTCACTCCGACAGTCCAAATCTTACTTTAGTCAATAACCCACTAAATGGGGGGTGATTACCAGGATATAATCTGATAGGCTGGTCCCTGCAGCATTCTCATGTGCTGATTGGTTACAGTCTTGCTCTGTTTTTAAAGAGTGACGTTCTGATGACTCCCTTTATGGGCATATGGGCATCTCTATGTCCAGAGAAAATGTATCTATGATTATTTAAACAATGTATAAAATCTTCATTTTACATTTCCGCCCCTTAGCGCTCACCGCTTTCATTTAGTATAGGAACAAAGGGGTTTTTTTTTGTTGTGGTTGTAATTGTTCTGATCACAGGTGCCAGAGAGAGAATTTTATAAAGCCTTTCATGTTGGTCCAACTGCTTTATTAGCTGCCAAAAATCCAGCTCTCGATGTCCTAAAAGGCTTTATTCTGTTTACTTCACACTCTGAGAAAGGAAAATGATCAAAGCAACTTCACACCCAATATTGCTGAGCCAATACCCCGCAGATTTCTCTTTCTATTATTAAAGGGAATGCAGAACATCTCTAAACAGCGAAACCAACAAGATGGCACCCCCACTCTGTTTTATAATACCTGGAACAAGCTATAGAGGAGAAACGTTTTCACTTTCTGTTTCCAGATAAATGGCGGACGAGTTTTTAAATTACATCATAACTAGATGATGTCACTAGAAGCATATTTAACTCCCACCATTGTCCATTTTGTGGTGGTCTGCGTGTAAGTTACAATCAAGTTGACAAACAGTTGTGGTGTCTGCAGTGACCAGGCTGGATTCATTTACACCATTTAGATTGTAAGCTCTATGGGGCAGGGACCTCCAACCTCTTGTGTCAACCACAACCCGGCACTTAAATTGAAGTATCCTTGTGATATTATAACTGTATTGTTTAATGCACTTTTCCCATGTCTGTATTATATTTGTATTGCTGAATTGTACAGCGCTGCGTAAATTTGTGGCACATTATAAATAAAATTATACATACATACATACTCTAATCCTCTTGTGTCCATGGTGTTAAAAGAACCAAAAATAAACATTCCCATTTAGATTAGCATGGCAGATAGTCAAATACAGAAAAAATGTTATCTTTAAAGTTAAATTAATTTATTTTTTTCTTCCTGTCTGGTTTTTATCTTTACTATAAGCAGACATGTTGATAAATGGACCTCACCCAGTCCCACTGTTTTCAATGGTCCTTTAGATAATAAATATACAGGAAGTGTCCTGAATATGTCATATCCAGTTTTTAAATGTAAATAGCTAAATTTCTTACTTTATAGACACAATGTAGAATTACTGTCAGCACAGATTCAGGGCCTCATTGTCTAAAGTCCGAATAGTAGAGGTCTCAGTTTGCATCTATTCTCCACTTCCCCATCCTCGCTTATTGACTAAACTCTGCAATGTGAAGAATATGCGTCTAATTCTGGCGACTACAATAGTCACAAACTAACACATCATTTTACATGTGCACAGGTATTTCTACTAGTGACTAAGCGGAGTGGGTGTGAAGGAGTGAATGTGACCAGTTGTACTGCTCCGAATTCACCTATTTGACTTCACCACTTCAGACTGGGGAATTGGGGGGGGGGGTTGATGACAGGGATCCAGTGTTGTGTAAAGCAACTATTCATTCAAAAGTGACAATGGCGACTGTGACTAAGTGACAACATGACCTAGGGACAAGGTGACATAGAAATAGAATATTCACAGAATACAGTTAGTGGGATATGGTGACACTGACATCACTGCCCTTCACTTGTCTAATTCCCCTCACTCCACATGACTTCTCATCCTACTTCTATCCCCCTGACTACGCCGCACTACACATGACTTCTCATCCTACTTCTATCCACCTAACTACTCCGCACTCCGCATGACTTCTCATCCTACTTCTATCCCCCTGACTACACTGCACTACACATGACTTCTCATCCTACTTCTATCTGACCGACTACGCCACACTACACATGTCTTCTCATCCTACTTCTATCTGACTGACTACGCCACACTATACATGACTTCTCATCCTACTTCTTTCTGACTGACTACGCCACACTACGCATGTGCTCGTTGATGTCCGCTTTTTCAACAAGTCTATTCTCCACTTAGTCAATAGTGAGATGTGAATTTGCATCAATTTTGGTGATGAGACTTGAATTGTTGTGAAGTGAATTTGACAGATGAATTCAGACTTTAGTCTATGAGGCCCTCTGTGTCTAGAGTCTCCTGAGACATAAATACAGCAAAATATTAACCATTTCACTAGACAAAACGAAAGGGTAATGTCATATAGAGAAAGTATATTTGTGTGGGTGGAGGGAAACAGACTAAGGAACTTGTAGAACCTGAAGGAAGGAGAGTTATATTATATCCAGAGGCCACTAGTTCATCTTTGTGTAAACTACTCATTGTTACTTCCAGAGAAATCAGTGTTACCATAGAACAGGGGCGGCGAACCTTTTTAGTACGGAGTGCCAAAAAGGTGACGTCACCCACGAGGACTTTCCCTGAATTGCCAGCGCCGGTGAGTGACGTCATCACGCCAGCGCTGGGGAGGAGCGCACACGCTTCGGGGGAGGAGAACTCCCCTGCTCGTGTGCGCTTCTTCAGTGCAGGCCACGGACCCGGCCTGAAAGCTTTCCGATCGGGTCCGCAGCCTGTACTGAAGACAGGGTTTGGCGACGGCTCGCGTGCCAACAGAGAGGGCTCTGCGTGCCATAGGTTCGCCATCCCTTCCATAGAATATCATGTCACCTGACCGCAGATCAGACATGGCACATGTCACCTGACCACAGATCAGACATGGCGCATGTCACCTGACCGCAGATCAGACATGGCGCATGTCACCTGACCGCAGATCAGACATGGCGCATGTCACCTGACCGCAGATCAGTTTCAGATAAGAGGAATACAAAGCAAATATTGTAACAGCATTAGTGCATCTCATCGTCAGCGCAGGCAATAGAAATTCTTATAGCAATCCAAAATAGTAGAATCAGCACTCCCAAAGGTTAAAAACAAATCTTTAATCCATGTAGTTAAAAACAGGCAGCAAGTATAAAAACAGAAAGGGAAGAGCACAACAATCTTTGTGTTTAGGACCCCGTCTTGAGATTTGCAATTGCTCAGTTTTCAATCAAAGGTAAACCGACTGCCATGATGATATTTTGCACTTTAAAGAAGAACTCAAATCTCCTAATAAACCACATTTAGCAACACAAATAAACCCACAGTCTTTCCCTTCCAATTTACTTACGTGATTATTTATGTTCCTTCTACATGCATCATTTCACTATGGCAGCCATTGTAGCAAATCAGCTCCGCCCCCTGCTGAGAAAGCTGGTGTCCTGGGCACTGGCTTCTACAGAGCATGTGTGAAACCCAGCACTCAGGGGGTAATTCATCAAGCAGCGAAGTGAGCTACGATGCGTTCGGCTCACTTCGCTAATAGTAGTATGCGCATGCTGATATCCTGTACGCGGACATCAGCATGTGCATTAAAGAGATTCCCATCTCGGTGAGACCAAAAGAGTTGCCTCGCCGAGACGGGTATCCCTTTAATGCGCATACTGATGTCCGCGTACAGGACATCAGCATGCGCATACTACTATTAGCGAAGTGAGCCGAACACATCGTAGCTCACTTCGCTGCTTGATGAATTACCCCCTCAGTGTATGCCTCATTAATAATCACAGTTTAATGTACCATGTGACATTACCCAACCAATCACTATGTCTGATGTGTTAGGGTTCATTAGTATATTAATGAGGATCCAATATGGCGACCATGAGATACTCGCACCAGTAGCACAAAGCTACAGCCCATAAGCACTTATTCACAGAATATAGAGGTTTAGGCTGGGAGACCCTGTACTTTTAAAACGTCAGTTATGGTTATAGGACATTAGTTGTGTCTGACTTTTGTAAAAACAGATACAATGGGCGAAATTTACTAAGGTCGAAACGATCGCGAAACGATCGCCCAAAGTTAATTTCCGTTCGCACGTGTGGAATTTCGATAGATTTGCGATCGTGCGATCGCAAACCAATCGCAAATCGATTGCAATTCCGATCGTGTGATGCAAATCAATCAGAATTCCGCACATGCGGTAAAAATTGCGACTGGGCGGAAAAAATCCGCCTTTAATAAATTTCGCCCAACATTTCTAACATTATTTATACAAACCAGTCATTAGTGTAAGCGGAGAGCACACAAACAGGAATTGTTTCACTGAATCATATAATTATTTAATTAATCATTTAATGAATGTTATAATTAGGCACACTTTGAATGATGAATAGCCGGTATATTTTAGCTGACTTTTTCACCATTGGCCATGGCCCCACTTAATACATTTCCCTCTGACGGTCCTTCTCAGTATCCCAGCGTGACTAGAGAGGAGAAGAAAATGACATTTCAGCCTCACTTTATGGCTGGGATTCTAGGTAGGCATTCCAGTTATCTGAATGAAAACAATATATTTTTTGAAAGACCCCTGTCCACAGTCATTATATTCACAAAACATCTGGCTGTGGAAGCCTAAATGTATAATAAATGTAATAGGAGAATGAAAGGAATAGAATACGTTAGAAGTAGCAGAGCAAACTGTATGTGTAAGCATCCATATTACTGGAATTACCTGGAGGATTGGCTTCAGTGTAGGGTCACATGACACAATGTACCTGTGCCTTTTTGTGGCACAAATCGAGTGGTATTTTGCTATCAATGCCCTCCATCCTGTGGAAATCACTGCAGGTATGGCGCATGTCAGCTGACGACCCATACAGACGCATATATAGGCATTAGTTAAAGGACAACTACAGTCAGAAACCCAAGTTACGTTTACTGAAATCATGTTAAATACTTCATAGCAAAGCAACCTTTTCTAGTATTGTTCAGAGGAATAAGCCTATCATGTGTGTCTCCCGCACCACTGGTATCTACCTCCAAAGGGACACCAGCGGTGTGAGCATGCTCTGTTCATGCAGAGTTGTGTATTTCCTAGTAATGACATGATGAACCACTCCTCTCCTAATTATACCCACTAATTAGGTGTGCCAGTGCCTTAAAGGGACACTAAGGACTGTAAATAAGAGCTTTCTATTTACTGCCCACCTGGTATTAAGTGCAATAAGTGTTTAATAGTTTAGGGTTACTGATATTTCAGAATAGTTAGTTAGTTGAAGAAAAAACAAGCACTTGGAGCAGAGATTCTCAGCTACTCCTAGCCCCTCTTTCCTTAGTCAAGGGCTTAGCTCACTAACTGAGCATGCTCCCCCTTTTGAGACTAACGACATTTTACTTTGACTTGCTTCAGGAAACAGCGCAAAGTGAAATTTGGACAAAAACAGCTCAGAGTCAATGTAAATGTTGCACACAAGTAACAGCCTGTGCAGATGTAAAAGGAGGAGGGGCTAGGATTAGCTGAGAGCCTCTGCTCCAAGTGCTTATTTTTTCTTCTAGTGCTATGATTATTTTGTAAAAAAAAAAAACAACATTAGCTGAACGATACTAGGTTGATGGAGTTTATTACTGTTATTAGAAACTTGGCATTGCAGCTCTTTCTACCAATAAAAGTAATGTGCTTGAGATATTTTGAGAAACAGCAGAAAGGAGAGATTTTTTTCAGCATTTTCTAGTCTCTGAAGTGATGTGGGATAAACTCAGGGTAGTGTTTAAACACTCAGACACGAGTCACTGGGGAGGGGGAAGTGAAATCTCCCAGGGAGGTTCATATGACCTCAATATGTTTGTATTTAATGACACAATCCTTAAGGGAGAAATGATGATTCATTAGTAACCAGGATAATTATTACCAGAGATCTTGTAAGTCAGCTGCAAATACACCCAGCGCGGCGTTAAAAACCGTAATGCACTTGGGGGGTTATTGACTAAACACAGTTAAACACTTGGGGGGTTATTGAC
>WMED01022169.1:0-11736 GCA_019650415.1 Pipa parva | reverse complement strand
ACTAAGGTATAGTACTGTATATGTAAAGATGTAATCTGACTATAGTTCCCCTTTAATTGACTGACAATGGACTATCCTAGAGGTTTTCAAATCTGGTTACAGCAAAGAAAAATGCATTTAAAAAAATCCAAAATAAATAAATAAAATGAACAATCTGAATGAAAGGCCAGATGTCTAATTTTTATTTATTTTCAAACATTCCAAAATTACTATTCTAGAACCTCTGCAAAACTGAGTAGAGTGTATAATGATACGTACAGAGGCATAATGTAAGTATTAAAATACACCCACAGGTTTAAAAAAAAAAAGCTTATGATTTTGGCATATGTAAGTTGTTGGAGGCTCGCTAGAAAACCGGATACAAAGATCCACACTAAAATATATACAGTACTTCTCTACACTTAGCCTTTCCTTGTTAATCTAGCTTTGAAACCCCTGCAGTGGAAAGAAGTGGGCCTGCCAGATGCACACAAGGACTTATATAGGGAGATTCCATTACTGTGTGAGTCTGATGTCTTGGAGATATTTAGGTAGAAGAAATTCAGCTAAAATGGCCAATTTTATCTACATTTCTGCCAATGAAACCAGAGGTGTGGACACAAAGCATGAATTATTTTCATTGGTAACTGTTCCAGAATAATAGAGACAAAATTAGTATCAACAAAATAAAGTAGAATCAATAGTGAGTTTATTTGTAAAACCTTACACAAGGCTCATATTATATAGTGTACCCTTTATTGTATCGTAACGGCTGCTGGATTAGTTAGTGTAGCAGAATGTTAAACTGGCATGGCAATCAGCATATTATATTTGGTCCAAATAGTGGTAGTGAATTTAACTTAAAAAATAACATTTTACAAGTGCTGCATTTGAATAACTGCCATGCCAATCCAAATGGGAATTTTGAGGGTTTTTTGGTGTTGTTGGTCCTTTAAGGACTTGTCGCCTATCACATCTTGCTGTTGGTCCTTCAATAGGCGTCCAGTTACATCAGAATCATATAAAAAATGGTGATAACAACCCATAATTAATTGTATCAAGAATGTAACATATGAATGAACTTTGTGAAGAATGCTAAAGGCAGTGTACATTCAGAACACATTCATTTACACACATGTGGGTAAAGAAACGATTAGTCTCTGGTTTAATGGCTGACATTAGAAACAGAATGAATGCTCCCTGGTATTAATACACTTCTCTTCTCAGCCGTTTAGGAACCGCTATACACTCTCAGTAATCTGTATGGACTGTAACATAATAACTTCCTTATTACAGTACATCCCAGAAAATACTCTGTACCCTTGCTGAAATAACCGTTATATGTCAATTTAGAACTCGAAAATTGAAATGGGTTTTTAAGGCTATTCACAGAAACCAGTACAGCTGATTGATTTTTGTTTTTGATGTAAGAATTTCAAGTCAAATTAGCTCTGCAAAGCTTTCCATGACCTGACAAACCAGCCATCTTCTGGTAAGCTGTAGAAAATTTCATTGGCAACTCTCCCATAAAAATATTACAATAACTAGTCTCCTGACCATTTAGGGGGTTATTCACTAAGGTGCGAATACGACTGTCAAATTCTCAAACAGCGGATTCCCATAGCAAATTGCTACAATTTCCCCATTGTAAAGTTGCAACAAGTTTAAAGCTGTGACTATACTTCTATAGTAATGGCGAGACTGTGACAGTAGCAGTCTATTGCAATTGTCTTTAGCTGGCAAATTCACACCTTTATACAACAATTCTGACTTTAGCTGATAACCCAAGTCTCTCTTCTATTGCCAAGAAGTAAACCACATTAAACTCTAGCTGACTGATCCCTGGCTTTTCCCCAAATGGTTCAAAATAAAGGAATGGAGCTGGTAACTCAGTTCAAATGTAGCACAATCTACCGTTATTCTACCATCACATTCCATGCTTCAGGCTGAACACCATTTTTCAAATGTGCAGTCAGACAATCCGGATTATTTTCCCTTTATACAGGAGAGAAGGCCCTAAAGAATTGGGGGCAATCAACTCTGGACATTAATACGTTGTGATTGGTGGACTTTGTGGGGGAGGGTTTTTCTGTATCTATTGATTGATTAGCTAAGGATTACTCTGCACATCTGAAAAAGGGACGGTCAGCCAGAAACATGTAAGGTGATGGGCCAAGCTGCCCATTTCTTTATTTTGTATAATTGTGTGCTAGGACAGGGCAATTTAAAGGTAGTGCTAATGGAAGCAGTCTGAAATCGTTTGACCTACAGAGATCTATGATTTTTCCAAAAGGTTGTTAATCGTATTGAAAGAAGCATTACATGCTAAGGGACATTCATGGATCTTAAGACTAACTTCTTAGTCAAGCAATTTGATCATTCAAAAATACATTGGCTGTTAAATTTAAGGAAGCAACAGATCAGATTTTCCTGATAGCATGACTTCTGCTTTAGTGTAGTCTATGAATATTTATTTACTATTGGCAGAGATAGTAACATGACAATTCCCACAAGCTTTTTAACAATTGTGGAGCTAAATATGAATTTCTGGACAGAAGAGACACCAGTGAAATTAAAAGAATACCCTTTGTAAAAAATAGGGTGTATTTTACTAGTAATATTCCCTTCAGTATGTACGCCCCACCAATTTCTGTGCAATAATACTACTAACAATCACATGGAACATCTCTTTAATAAATTGAGAACTCATTGTAAATCCAAATAATGTAAGAAACAGTCTCGCAAACCCCACCATTATACAAATTGTATGAAGACGAAATAAAACACTTTCATTCTGGAAGACTGACAATGAACAGTGGGTGTTCACTGTGCAATTTACCAACTAGTGTCTTCAGTTTTAATAATGAAATAATTTATGACTTGCAATTCATCTTCCCTTCTAACATGAATAAATGGTTCATATGATTTATGCACACACCTACTCAATAGAGCGGCCTGCATTTCAAACCACATTCTCATTAACAACTTAGGCACTTTGATACAAAAAGAAGAAAAAAAATAAATCTGCTGGCCAAAAAATGAAGACTGAATCACCAGCACTGAAAGAAAAATTTTCCCATCTATTACTTGCTACCAAATAATACCTCAGCATTAGCCAGCAAGAAAAAAAAGGAGTCCCTGCTGGAGTGGCTGCATTGCATTCAGCAGGCCGAAAACAAAATACAAGTATTTAGAAAGACAAAATCTTGATAAAAACAAAACATTTGTCGAATGGCTGTTTAAAGAAAAAAGCGCAATGTCCAAGGTCTGCCGGAGGTAAAAGATCCTTGCTTTGTCCTAAGGAACAAAAAAACAGACATTTGAAAATGATTAAAGGCAGGCAGCCTTCTAGCGTAATACGCTCTCAATAGAACGCTAATGTGAGCATTGTTCTCTATGGATTTTCTCTGGCGTTTTTACTCAGTGAGTGTTTGACAGAGAATTTTTATTTTTAAATACGCTGTGCACAATACACTCGTGTGAACCTAACCTTAGTGTATGGCGTTATCACGTATTATATTAGGTCTTTTCTTCTGTGCATTTCCCAGAACATTAACAAATGGCAGACAAATATGTACAACTATATTACAACCATTCAGTTAGCATTCAATGGTACAGAAAACCTACGATAATGAACGACGACCATTGATCATTTGGTAACTAGATCTTTTATTTATTAACACATTTGTTTTTATTAATGGAACTGTACTCTGTACAGGTAACTACATCCTCCATAGATTTACAGGAAAATAAGTGCCTTTTTGTGGATATGATATAAAATTGGCAGAATGTTTGGCATTTGCAGCAAAAAGCAGTTATATGAAACACTATTGTTTAACTGAGCAAAGAAAATATACTTTAATAGACCTTGAATGGTCTGCATAGCTTCCATTAAATGGACATCCATTATTACATAATATATGTATAGAAACACTGAAGTTAAATAATAAAGGTTTCAAGCTCTTTGTTACAATGTAAAAATGAATTATGTAGCCAAAACATATTCCTATTATAGTGGATAATACAGTTATATATTCTTATTGTAATCCCTTAGAAAGGATCCATTCAGAAGCACTGAACATTTTAATTAACGCAGGCAACAGTAAACCGTGAAATCTATGTGTTTTAGTAATGTCCTATTAGAGCTGTTTTCTAAAAGGTATGCAATATTTCCAAACTATTTCAGTTGCTAACATAAGCAACACAACAAATACAAGACCTCTAGGACAGTGATGCCCAACCTTTTTCGGCCTGGGGCCATACAAATCAACAGCCGGCCCGACTAATGGAAAGCATATACGTTCCAACACACAACGAACCAGAAAGTAAGGGTCTTAACAATGCAGGGAAGCGTTCCACCCAATTGGGAGATACTGCAAACAGCGTATTAATGAACTGACATCCCGTTCAGTAATAAGCTGACCAGCTCCTCCCAACTGTTGCCGATTTCTTACCCTATGGGCAGAAGCTTCAAGGGCCGGATAGCACCGTGTCATGGGCTGGATATGGCCCGTGGGCCGTAAGTTGGGCATCACTGCTCTAGGAAATTAATTAAATGGGCATGCTTACCATATATATACTTATGTATAAGTCAAGAAATTTAGGTTAAAAAAATCATTTAAAACCATATACTCAACTTATACACGCGTATAAGCTGTATACTTACCCTCTGGAGCTTCCTCTCGTGGCCATAATCCGTCTTGTCTCCCACTGATCGTACATCCTTATGAATATTCATGAGCCGGCAGACGTGTATAGTCATTCCATAGCGTGACACGTCTGCCGGCTCATCAATATTCATAAGGATGTACGATCAGTGGGAGACAAGACGGATTATGGCTGCAAGAGAAAGCTTTATGGAGATAAAAAGAAGGTAGGATACAGCCCCCCACTCCTTCCTCGACTAATACAAGGGTCATAGCAAATTTCTTAAATTTTGGCCCAAAAACTGACCTCGATTTATACATGAGGTCGACTTATACTTGAGTATATACTGAAATGTTTGCTAAGTTTCATTTTTTATTGTAAAAGCACAGTTACAATTTAAAGTGCACCTGTCACCCCAAAACGCTAATAGTAATTTAGTTTGTACTAATGAAATAAATGTTTTTGTAAATATATATGTATTTTTTATTAAATGTACCTTTATACAGCATTTCTCTCTGTCATCTTCCCTGTTAGCCTGACTTTTCTTTCCTGGGTCGGGTGATGATGATTGACATTACAGCTCCTCCAATCAAATCCCTGCTAGATTGTGATTTAAGTGATCTGATTGGAGGAGCTGTAATGTCAATCATCATTTAGCCCTGCCCACCTAACACTCAGGAAAGAAAAGTCGGGCTGACAGGGAAGATGACAGATGGAAACGCTATTTAAAAGTACATTTTTTTTAAAATACATCTACGTATATTTACAAAACACTTATTTCATTAGTACAACCTAAATCAGTATTAGTTTTGAGGTGACAGGTGCACTTTGAAACCTTTCAGAGAAGCTGGAAACATAAAAGCAAAACTAGATTTCAGATGTAACCTTACCTTTCTAAGAAAGATGTGCACAACTTAATATCAAACAGCACTCTCATTTACCATCTGGAGATGAATTTAGAAATAATTCTAAATAGCCATGTTCTACAAAAGAAGATGAAAAAATAAAATAAAACTGCTATTTGCTGAGCAAGAAATGTGTAGATTACCTTAATAATTTATGATACATTTTGTATGAAAATGATGCTGGACCAGCTGATTAACATATAGGGCACTGTGTGAATTTTACTTTACCAGCACAACACACCAAATTGTCTGTTAATGCATAGTAAACCCCTATAACCCAATCTAATGAAAACTGATTTACAGCAACACTGGATCAGCTAAAGCAGTGATTTTCAACCACTGTGCCGCGGCTCCTTCCCTATATCACCTACCTCCTCCTCTGCCGGCTGTCAAGTGTAGCGATACGTTCCTCTCACCAGTAATGATGTAACTTCCTGGCGCCTGCAGGAAATTACATCTTGCTGAACGGGAGGGACGCTGAATCGCTACATGCAGAGACAGCCGTTCTGAAGAGGAGGAGGTAGGAACAAGTAGGAGGCCAGATAGCGCCCCCTCTTCCTTTGTGGGGGCAGCAAGTGTGGGTGAAGCAAATGTGGGGAACTTGTGAGGCACTTGTGGGGGCAGCAAGCTAAAAGCAGAGAGAGACTGAGAACTGTTGAGGAAGAGCTTTGTGTGTGTCTTTCTACCATTCCTGCCAGGATATCCCTTTTGTGTTCATCGAAACAGGCCCAGGTTTCACACTAAGTGAGTATAAATACATTTAGAAAATATATTATTAACTATATGTATAATATGTACTGTGTTAGAGTGTCATTTTGGTTGGTGGTGTGCCCCAGGATTTTGTAAATGTAAAAAGTGTGCCGTGGCTCAAAAAAGGTTGAAAATCACTGGTCTAAAGTTCACTGGCATTCTTTGTGTGTGTGGTACAGGGAGGTCATGGGCACACCCAGATACCAATGGGTCACAACAATTTTTCTAATTTAGTGTGGTTGAACTGCAAAAGAGCTCTTGGGACCACTGTATCTATAAAAAAATAAATATTTTGAGTCTCGGCAACTATGGGTAAAGCTTCCTCCTACAGGAGGCAAAACACTAGTAAAACTCCTAAATATTACACCCCTGTGGGTTTTACCCTCTTACACAGAGTAGTGGAAACCAATACCTATGGCCAAGTCTGCCATTAAAGGAAAACATCTAAAAGACTAGGGGTGTGCGAGATATATCATCTAAGATAATATCGTAATCAGCGTGTTATTGATATGCAAGCTGTCATTATCGAACGGCTCTACGCCTTTAGAATAGGCTGCTGCAGAGACTTCCGGGAGGTGGGCTATCAGAGTGGCCGCACTTTTAACGAGCTCTGTAACAAAGCTGAGACCCAACTATACACATACATAAATAGAGCACATGTCAGGCCTAACAGCCACCGACACACACAGCACAAAGCAAAAACGCCAGAAGCAGACAAACCAAGGATTAACCCAAACACAGCTAATCCAATTTTTTCACTAAATTAAAATATAAGACTTAACACATTTATAAATAATGAAAAATATCGTTTATTATCGTTATCCACGAAATTACAGAAAATATCGAGATATCATTTTTCAGCAATATCGCACACCCTATAAAAGACAAAAACATTCTGCCAAACCAAACAGGACAAATTATAAAAGATTAACTTCCAGAGGTAACCACAGTAGAGAACCAAAAGATGAAGGGAGGGAAGAACTTTTGTTCCCCAAGAAACTCTACGAGAAAAACACTTAACCGGTAGGTACAAAATCTCCTTTCCTCTAAACATAAAGAACTGCCAAAACAAGAAAGGGAAGAAAAAAATTAAAACATATGAGAACTTCCCAAAGGTTGATAGAGACAACTGTGCATCAACCCTGTACAGCTGATTGACAGAAGCCCAATGCTGAAGGACCCAAAAGTACTGACTGCCCCAGTCAAACGATCAATAATACCAGGAGAAGGTCTTCGCCTAATCCAAAAACAAACAAGGATCCAACTGACAAAAAGCCTGAAGAACATCTTTTAGAGATGTTCCTCCTTATAAATCCTAGGGTTAGGACAGAGTGATGGCAACACAATATCCTCATTCACATGAAAAGAGGACAACACCCTAGGAAGATGAGAAATTACAGTGTGGAGAACCACCTTATCAACATGGAAAGCCAACAGAGGAGGCCGACACTCAGCAATTTCTGACAAGCAAAAAGCTGGGGAAATAGCAACCAAGGCAGCCACCTTCAAAGGAGCAAATACAAGAAGATATCATGGAGCAGCTCACATGGAGTACTCACAGTAAAACTGAGTCAAGTTTAAATCCCTGGCAGGAAAAAGGAGCTAATGCAAAAAGACTATAGGGGGTTATTCACTAAGCAGTGAATTCGACTGTCGAATTCTCAAACAGGGGATTCCCATAGCAAATCCGCAACAATTTCCCCATTGTAAAGTTGTGACAATTTTTAAAAGTTAACATTGCGACAATTTTCCCATAATAAAGTTGTGACAATATTCTTATTATAAAGACATGACTGTGACAGTAGCAGTCTATTGAGACTGTCTTTATGTGGCGAATTCGCACCTATACGCAACAATTCAGGCTTTAGTGAATAACCCCCATTTTTGTGGGACACTCCCTGAAGAAAGGTTTAAACATAATCAAGAACCAACTTGTCTTGAAACAGCACTTAAAGCGGAAAGTAACTTTTATGGACATTTTTCTGTATTGTCAATATTGGATTAGCAGCTACTGAAAGGACAATACAGAAAATGGCCTCTAATGTTTCCTACTTTCACTTGGATTCAGTTGAATCCATTCCTATGATATGAAGAGGATTTTCTTTATCAGCGAATTTTCATAGGAGTTTTTTCCCTACTTTTTTTGCTATTAAAAAATGAACTCAGTTTGCAAATGCAGCGCATTTTTACGCTGTGATCACACCTGTTAAATTCCTACTGAAACTAATCTAGTCACATAAAATACACCACGTTCCGTGCACACAAAGAAATAGCGCAGGTAGCTTTCTAGTGTAATACGTTCTCAATGTGAACACTTTTCTTCCATTAGCGTTGTTCTCTACAGATTTCCTCTGGTGTGTTCTTCTCAGCCTATTTTCGCTGGAGAATTTAAAAAAATACTCTGCACACAATATGCTAGTGTGAACCTCGCCTTAAAGGGAACAATGAAGGCAGGAGCTCCATACAGCTTCTCATTTAGACAAATCTGACTAGCTTATTCTTTCCACTAGGAAGGACATAAATCCCAGCAGGAGTTATGTTTCAACTGTCTCAGGTTAAAGGGATGATTTGCTTAGATAATACTGAGCTGTACTTCTACACTAGTAATGCCCAACCTTTTTTGGCCTGGGGGCCATATAAAATAGTGAGTACACATATACTTTATATCATATCATCTGTAATAAACACAGTGTCACACTATGGAGTCCTTCTCAGTCTGTATTTTTATCTGAGATGCAAGATACTCCATCTGTTTGGTCACTGAGATCATTTAGAAAGGGTGCTGCTTCATCTGAGTCCTGTGGGCTAAATTGTGTAACTTTGGAGAAATACCTGCTGCGACTCCAAGAGAAACGTATGTATTTAAGCTTGATACGTACTACAATCTGGTGATCAGATTACTGAATATCAGCACGTAGTGTTTGTTTTGTTTCCTAGTGAAACTACATTTGCACATCCCTTCCCATCACCATTTTTTGGCATGTTTGGGTTTTTACACTTCATTCCATACTTTTTAATAAGGCACTTAGTGCCGTCCTTGTTTTTGCGCTTTCCTTCACAGTTTGTTTTGGTTTTTAACAAATAACTAAATGCACTGTATTGTAGCCTAGAGATAATGAGGTGATGTAAACTGTTACTATATACATGCAAAAATATAAAGAGCTTTTAAAGATCTTTAAGAAAAGATTACATAGACGTCAGAATCATTTCAAGAAACTAATTTTAAACAGGAGTACAGAAAAAGTTGTATAAAGAAGCAGAATCTAAGAAGACGAAATGGATGTATTGTGAAGATATATTGGTAAAATGTCTTTATAATTATCTATTTCTATTTACTTTATCCAAAATAAATAGACTAATAGTGAACATCAATTCTAGTACCTAACTATACTTCGAAACTTTACACTACGTTCTGTAACGGTTAGAGATATTCAAGCTTAATCATCAAAAGTGTTTTATTGTCCTTTACCAAAGATAATACTTCTTTTAAAATTATTTTGCACAATTTAGGTTAAGGTATTATTACAATCAGACTATTAAAGAGATAAAAGGAGGAGAAAGCATGCGTTATCTGTCATCCATATGCAAAAAAGCAACAAATCCCCTACACTTACGGGTATGGCATCTGTTCTTGGCCATGGCAGCAACAGCATCCTCATGAGTCAAAAATCTCACAACTGCTTCACCGGTGGCACCTCCAGCATCTGCACTGTACTCAATGGTTATCTTCAAGGGCATAACCGGATGGAAGAACTAAAATAAGCAGCAAAGAACAGTCATTGCCAAAAATCTATCAACAGATCTTGTTATCTATAAATACTTTCACATATCAATTTACATTTTATGCACACAATAATTTTTAGCACTACTATTAAGCATGTTTGCAGTGATAGCTTCCGAATCTCTAAATAAAGGTTAGGTTGAGAAAGACATACATTTGCGATATCCTGCCCTGAAGCATGAAATGGGAGACCTCGAATATGAATATCATGTACTGGAGATATCACCGTAAAGTCATGAACATCCATTGATTTAGCAGACATCTCCTTGATGTAATCTACAATTTAAGATGACAGATATCATTAACAAAAGTGAATATTAAACAGAAAAGGTCAATGTAACACATTACACAGCAAATTCATTTGCTCTTAGGTTACTTATACAAAAAAAGCATATGTTATTCTTCAAAAGTAAGATCTGCAAAGCACACAATATCTTACCATTCATGTGATCATTCTCTGGGATGTCGCTTAGCAAATCTTTACTACAATTGTTTATGCAGTTGTCTGGATCATAAAGGTCTTTAATGGATGGTGCAAATGTTACTCCTTTTCTTCTTCTAAAGGGAAAACGTGCAGTCTGTATTTCACTCCTTCTGCTTGGAAATATCTCAATATACCTGGTAAGTAGCAACAGGTAAAAGCAAAACTACAAGTTACAAATTTTGTACAGTAAGGTAAGCATACATTAGAGGGCAATTCCAGTCAAGTAGCCAAGATCATGAGATAAATCTAAAATTGGCTAAAAGGCATGGACACAAACCCTACAAATAAAGTTAGGTGAAGCCTGATGCTGGGTCACCCAAGATGAATGGAGAGTTAAATTTTACGTCTATGACAAGATCAAGCAAAAAAGAACTTCCTGAAGGGTATTTATTTGCATCAAGTATCCCAATCTGGTATTTCTGAGAGCAAAAACAATCATTTTAACATAATTTATCTTGAAGAAATAACAAAATGCCTTAATGAAACCCAACTTATGGAAAACTTTTGAATGAGAGGTATAAGGAGAAAAAAAAGCATGAATGTGTCTTGGCTTAACATATATATATATATATATATATATATATATATATATATATGTAACAAATTTGCAACAGAAGGCAATGGCTTTAAACCTGATTTTTGTTTTTAGAAAGAAAAAAAACAAATCAGAAATGGAGATTTAACAGTGCGGAGATTGCACACCATTTTGCACCAATAGCTCAAAGACCTCAGCTTGGAAGACCCAGTGGAGCAGACATGCATGCAGTAGAATGGGACCACCTAATTGACCTGTGCATTAGTGTACAGTTGTATGGATGAAAGCAGGAGAATGCCTGTGTCAAATGCAACCTGGCACTTAAAGTGATGTACGCTTGTGTTATTTTACTTGTATTGTTTAATGCACTTTTCCCCTGTCTCTATTGTATTTTGTATTGCTGAATTGTACAGTGCTGTGTAAATTTGTGGCGATTTATAAATAAAAATTATACATACATATACACACAGATTAGAGCAGCGATTTTCAACCAGTGTGCCGCGGCACACTAGTGTGCCGTGACAAAGTCGGCTCTGACTGCCGGCTAGTGCTGGGAGATGCGCTTCTCCCTAGCTAGTCGGCAGTCAGAGCCGGTAGTTCACGAGCAGCGCAGCAGCTACAAGCGCTGTTCATGACACAAGGAGGGAGTCCTGTC
>WMED01022168.1:0-11737 GCA_019650415.1 Pipa parva | reverse complement strand
GGGAGTACGCAGGGAATGATGGGATGAGTTACACTGAGGGGAGTACACAGGGTATGATGGGATGAGTTACAGTGAGGGGATATCAAGGGTATGATGAGATACAGTGAGGGAAGTATGATGGAACCAACCCCCCTCCCCCTCATAACAAGTATATTTACAACCGCTTTTAATAGTATGTGTGTGTATATTTACTGAGGGATAATCCACACAGGCTATTGTGTTTTGCACCATAGACAATAATGAGCCTAATTTTAAAAAGCAGCTGAAAATCAGCTGTCAACCCAGCCTAAGACAACCTTTTCAGAGTTATTCCCTCTTCATCAGGTCAGATCACTTTTAAAGGTTTTCAGATCTGTAAGGCCTTGAGAAGCTAAGGGCCTCATTGTCAAAAATCCGAATAGTTGTGTAGAGGTTTACGTTCACATCTATTTGCCACTTCCCTATATTTATTTATTAAATAAACTCTGAAAAGTGGCACATAAGCAACCAATTCAGGCATCTACAATAGTCGCAACTTATGGAACGGTTCACATCACTTTGCATGAGTTTCCACAGGTACTTTGACCAGGGGCGGTTCTGGCCCTATGGGCGCCCTGGCTGAACCACCCCTCTGCGCCCTTCCCCGGCACGCACCCCCCACCCCCGGCGCGCGTGCACCCTCCCCAGACCCTCCCCCACGCGCACACACACACCCCCGGCATCCCCAACTCACCTCCTCCAACGTTCCAGCGATGCTCCTCCTCTGAGTGCCGCTCCACAATGAGGTGAGTGGAATGCGACCTCTTGTGGGGCGGTGCTCAGAGGAGGAGCATCGCTGGAACGCTGAAGGAGGTAAGTTTGCGGTGGGCGACAGCTCCCCACAAATAGATTGTGCCCTGGGCAGTCGTCCACATCGCCCAGCACTAGAACCGGCACTGACTTCGACTATTAATTAAGCGAACGAGTGTGTCAGAGGTGTGAATGCATTTTTCATCTCACAATCCTGGGCCTAGGGTCGTGAGATGAAAGATGATGGTGCAGCAGTGCAGTTAGTGTACTGCTGCTGGTGGGGAACAAGTAACTTTCTTTTCTCATTACAGTTCTTCTTTAATTTAATCAGAACTGCAAACTGAACTGCTGATCATATTGTTGTATACTGATTCACTATTATTTTAAGACAAATAAAATGCCACACATCTTCTTTTTTTTTTACTTTGTTCCAGAAATGGTGTCAGTTTGTTCAACAGAATGTTGGAAATTGTGTGACATATTCCAGTAAACATGGATATATCTCTTGAAGTCCTTGTATCTACAAACATCAAGAGGAAAAAACCATGTCCAAGGTTTTGTTGGTTGGGGGAAGTAAGTGAAAAAGGGATCAAACAAACTGAAATATGTTCAGATCTTTGTTACATGCTGATACTTATGGTTTTATATATACAGTATATATATTGTAAACAGGGATCTGGGGGCTATGAAAAAAACAAAACAACAGGCCCACTTGGCCAAAGTTTAAAAGAAAAATAGAAAGTCCACTTTATTTGACAGCACTGGTGCACAAAACAGCAAACAAAACAGTTTTTCCACAACAAAACTTAAATTGGCTTTTCTTCAGCGTATGTAATAAACAGTCTTTTCTTCACCAAAAACAATGCAGTTATTTAAAAAAAAAAAAACATACTTTTATAACAGAAAACTTTTCACTTTACCTAATAAGTTTATCTCTGCTTAGCAGACCTCTTACCTGCTAATAAAGGCCAGCTGACACCAGGAGGAGAAATCTCTGGGACAGAGTATAAGATTGACCTTCCCTCCCAAGCTCTTCAGCCACTACTAAATCCCGGTCCCAAAATCCACCTAAAGAACAGCTCTGGCAGTCTAATGCTGCCATGCACGATTTCTACCCGGATCTTATGCCACTGCTACAATTAGGGGGGAATTCACGATTGTGCGAAGTGAGCCGAAGGCTTCGGAGCTCACATTGCACAATCGTGAATTCCCCCCTTAGTCTCTGTGGCACGTATACTCCATCCACAATCTTTCCAGACACCTGTTTACAATATATATATATATATATATACTGTATATATATATATATATATATATATATATATATTAGCTGTGATAAAATGCTAAGTACATTCAGATTTACTTTTGTTTATAGAATTTATAACAAATTTCTTGTCCTAACGATTACAGATAAGCAGTGAATGTTTGACACAGGGCTGTCCAAGAAGTAACTGAGCAGCCAACTGTTTATTAACAATTGGTCCACTTAAAGTGGGGGATCTTTGTATAAAATTGGTGGTAATTTCTTACCATATGACCCTGTACATACTGTCAAAAAAGATGGTAATCTGGGTTTAATCTCATAGTGAGATACGTAGTACTGTATCTCACGTCTCCCAAAGAGGTGTAGATGCTTAAAGGTGTAGCTTCACTAGAACAGTGGGTTATGGTTGGGGAACTTCCTTATAGTTCTATGAGTAATATTTCTAGAGTTCTGCATATTTTTACTTGTGTGCAAACATGGCAACATATCTACAAGTCTAAAGTCCTTTGTACATTGCCTGAAAAGTAGTTTATAATTGGTTTTACCTTTTAAGTGGGAAACATTTATAAACTGTATGCCAAAAAAATGCAATGTAGCATTATTATTTTCATACTTTTAATGTATTTAAAATGATCCCATGATATATCCTGTGTAGCATTGGGGTGACAAAACTAATAGGATATTCAGTTTAATATCTTTTGGCTCTGGGCATTAGAGGGGCTTCAGATAAATGTATATTCATGGAAGTTTTTCTTTGTTTTCTGTTATTTCTTTTAGCAGAAAGAAGTCGTTTTTATTATTGATGAAAGCAATTTGAGTGAGATCAGCCTTCGATCAGGAAAAATAAAGAAGGTTCCATCTCATCTGCAAGTTTTTCTGAAAAAGAGGAATGTTGTTACCCTCAGCACTTCCCAAAATGGTAAATTTTGTACTACAGACTGCTTCAATTTGTAATCAGCTGTCTTTACAAATGTTCTCTGTCTATAGAGACCAGGCATATTTCACAATATCCTTTTTATTTGAAATAACAGACAAAGCTTAAAAACAAAATCTGAACTCCTTAAAAAAAGTGGTACCCCCATGCCTTTTAAATAAACTGCATGTATATAGTTTTACAGTCAAAGATCATGTCCAACCTCTTTGCCCAGTTATTTGCACGGATTCAAATCTAAAAAGGAACTGTTAGGCTTCTGGATTGCTGATACATTCGATGAAGGTTTTAAAAATAGGATGACACTCAACATTTTTTCTGGCAGCATAGTTTTTAGTCATTTCCTTGTATATTGGGGAGAATGGTTGTTCTCTACAGTAAAACTGGATCTGCTAATAATGGCCAAATTAGCTGCTGATTTTGTAGAAAATTTTTGTGGCAATCCTATTTAGCTGACAGCTGGATCTCACCATCTGTACATACTTTTAACAGTTTTCTTCTCCTCAAGCCAAATAATTGTGTTTCTAGTAATAATAATAACTTGGATATTCTAATTCCTTCTAAAGTGTGCAGTAAAAAAATAAATAAATAAATAAATATATATATATATACCTGTATATATATTATACAACTTTATGCCAACAATCATTAACAAATCAAATTGATGCATTCTGATCCACCTATGTCATGTTTGGTGCTTTGCTTGTTTCTTTTTTTGGTACTACGTTCCAGGTTTTTACCTGATTTAGCCATGCCCCCCTCACTAAAACCCTCTTTTCTGCAGGACAGGCCTGAACATCCAGTGCTGCTCTGTTGAGGCTGATGACTGATGTAATGATGTAATGCCACTCATTATTGTATAGCCAGAAAAAAGGAGTACTGAGAGCAGTCTTTTCCCAGTTCCTGTGCTGCCAGTATAATGTCTGATGACGTTTACAGTTTCATTTACAAAAAAGGCAGCTGTAACCTAGTAATGCTCTAGATTTTTTTACAACTCTTTCCTGGAAAAGGATAATGATTAAACCCCTTATTGTAGCATTTAATTTTTCTTTCATTTAGTGATTAAACATTTACTGATCTCAGAATGTTTAGTTCTACGTCTTCAGAAGATAAGTGCAGCAAGTATGCAGGTGTTGCTGATTTTTGGGAAATTAGGATGTAGGGGATTATTGGCTAAAGTCCAAACTGTTGAATAAAGGTATGAATTCTGCCTAGACTGCTACTGTCGAAGTTGTGACTGCGTTACATTATAGGAATAATGTCGTGGTCGCGGATTTGCTAGAGGAAACTGATGTTTGAGTATTCGACAGTTGAATTCTCACTTTAGTCAATAATCCCAATAGTGTTTCTTTTTTTTTTTTTTTTTAATTTTAATAACAATATTTTTCATTACAGGAATTTACCTTGCTGGCTTGCTTATATCTGGGGAATTATTTATATGGAACAAAGATTTGGATAGTCTTCAAACAATCCCTGCTAACCAAGAAATAGCCCAGCTCATTGCAGTTCAAGAAGGTATATATGTCATGTGCAAATAAACTATTCCTCTTGCCTTTTTTGTGGGAAAATGATCTGGGCTAGAAAATGGTTGTTAAAAAAGTCAATTTTATTTTTTGTTTTTTGCCACACTAGTTGCTTTTTTTCAGCCTTTTTCCCCCTTATTTTGTTCAGAAGAGTGAACAACACCCTTCTCTTTTATATTTTTATTTTAATTCTGAGCAGGGGGTAATTCAGCAAAGAGCAAACTTACCCTCCGATCCTTCGCATCAGTACGCAGAGACTGTTATGCGTTTGCTGAGTCCTGCGTACGGACATCAGCGAACGCTTTAAAGGGATTCCAGTCTCGTGAGGCGTCTCAAGTAGAGCCACGTGAGCCTCGCTGAGACTGGAATCCCTTTAAAGTGTTCGCTGATGTCCGCGTGCAGGACTCAGTGAACGCGTAACAGTCTCTGCGTACTGATGCGAAGGATCGGAGGGTAAGTTCGCTCTTTGCTGCATTACCCCCCAGATCTCTTGAAGTTGCTTGCCCTAGCCCATGTATTGATCACAACATTTCACTTTGGATTCCTTTAACCCATTTCTCCTGTTAGTGCTTTATAGGAAAGGATTTGCCTTCCCAGAAGTTTATAGGAGTCCTGTGCAACTCTATCAAGTCATGTTTTCCCACTCTTCATGAGTTTTCATTTTGAAGATTTTAAAACTTTTTGTCCTCGCACGAGCCAAGCTATTTTATGCCTGTGATACAGATCATATTTATAACAGAAAGATATTGTCTCATAGCCTGACTCAGCTCTGTAAGACCAGGACCACACTGGCTACTTTGTAGCTGAGCTGCTTGTAATTAGTTAAATTATTGCATGTAGGGAAAACCTAAGCATCCTGTGTGGTTTGTCATTTAGAAAACAATGAGTACCGGTACTTATTTTTTTCAGCTCAGCTGAATTGTATCCAGTGTGGCCTTGGCCTTAATAAACTGTCTATATCAGTCCTGCCGGGTGAGCTTACGAGAACAGTGTTTCAGATAAAAGGCCTCTGTAAAAGCAAAAAGTTTTAAATGTTTTCGATGAAATGGAATTTATGTAAACTGCATTTCATTAACTAAAAAATTAACAACAATTTATCGATGTTTATAGATGTGCCGGAAATGAAATAGAATTATTTTTAAATGGTTTGGTGATGCTAATACCCTTTAGGGCAAGGACAACCTCTGTCAAAAATTTGTAAAAAGGAAGTGGTGCTGGTTGTGATGCGTTTCTTTTGGTTTTACGTACTCAAACAATATTTTCAGTTCACCTGGTGACATTAATTAACAGTACTGACTACTCTTTTTTTTTTTGTTTTCTTATTTCAGATGTCTACAAGAACATGCACCTGTGTATATCAGGAGATGGCAGAAGAGTTCTCCTTGTAGCTCTCAGTGGATCTGTATTGTTATGGGAATGTGCTGAAAAACACAATATATTTATTGCTACCAAAAGTCCACCAGTTAGCAGATGGACAAAAATTCAGCCTCATGAGTCCACGGCATTTCCCAACACATCAGATAAAGAAGCTACGTTTAATGCAGTCTTTGTAAAAAATGAGGTAGGGAATTCTTCATTTATTTGATTGTGAGGCTTTACATTTACATGCTATTCTGAACTTTTTTTTATGTATAACAAAAATGTTTGAATTTTTATTTAAATACCACTTTTTTCTCCCAGAACAATTTAAAACCAGATGTTTAACGTATCACTTCTTTGCTGATCCAGTGGCCCTTTGATTAGTGGCCAAATTAGAAGAAATGGATCCCAGAGCAAAATCTGGGACTTGGCTCCCTTTTTATGTTTGTGCCATATCTGTGGCACAGCCCAACTAGGCATGTATAAGCCATGTAGAGCTTACACATCAGTGTCAGGTCCCAGGGCTGAGGGAGCAGTCCTTAACTCCTCTCTGAGCTGCCAGAGTTAAAACATAAATAGAAGAGAGAACAGAGCCCACTTATAATGTGCACAAACAAAATCTTTATAATCTCAATTGGATTAGAACATCAAAAGGGTGGGGTGAAAATATAAAAGCAATCAACAAGTTGTCCATGTAATTGTTTTAATTGTTTTTATATAAATCACCCCACCCTCTTGATATTCCATTTCTAATCCAACTGAGATAAGAAAGATTTTTGGGCGAAATTGAATAAACTTGAAACAATTCGATTTCGTCTTTTCGAGTTTATCCCGTGGGATTATCCTTCTTGATGATCCTGTGAGATTATTCTGTGAGTTTTGTCAGTCGGATTTTTCTCTAAAAAGGTAGCCATACTACTAATGTAAAGTATGGCTACCATCAAAAAATCCGATCAAAAAGTTTCAATCGGTAAACATCAATCGATATTTACTGCGAGAAACAGCCAAGATCTCGCAGGAATAACGTTGAAAAGACAAAATCGGGTCTTTACGAGTTTATTAAATTTCGCCCAATTTGTGTGTGCACATTATAAGTGGGCTCTGTTCTCTCTTCTATTTATGTTATAATGTTCATTAACTCCATCTGTAGCACATATATACAGCTGTAAAATAAAGGGGTGTTTTAGCTAGTCATGGGCTGCTTGTGAATACAGCTTTTCTTTATATTCTTTACATTTTATATTCTGCAGCTCCTTTTTCTTGTTTCACCGGCCTCATACATCATCACGCTCATTGCGGGGAGCGTTCTCATTGGCCCCCTCAATGAACGTGATGATGTTTAAGCCATTTTTCACCCGAGGTGAAACATGGTGGGGAGGAGCTTCGCGCTGGCTTCTCAGTGAGCCAGCGCTGTGAAGGAAGCATCAGTGGAAGCATCGGAAGCCATCTAATTACAGCACAGCTCATGCTGTAATTGTAATCAATTGGCTCTGTATAAAGTAAGTATTTTAACTGTCCTTTTTTATATTTTTGCTTTAGTTAACATTAAAATAAAAACAATGTATTAGATTTTATTTTTTTATTTTTTTGTGGATAAATGCTAAAATAAAAAGTCTTTTTTTTTAGGGCCCCATTTTGTTTCTTTCTCATTTTATGACATTATTTTTTTTAGGTGCTTGGGGACTGTTGCCTATGCACTTTTGCATTCTATTCAGAGTTACAATTAGTGATGACCTTTCTGACTTTACGCTGGTATGAAAATGATCAGAGGTGTATCAGGTAATTTTATGTGCTATTCAGTAATTTATTTATTTTTTTTAATGAAAAACGCTGTGAAATGTTAGAGAACTGATTCTATTCCATCTTAAGATGTAATGCATATATTTGTGACTCAGCAAACGTTGATTTGTGAATGGCTTCAATAAAAAAGTTTAAATAAAGAGAAAAATATTGGTATATTTAGAGAGATGTCGTTTGTAAAAGCTAACTGTAAAAACTGATAACATTATTATTTTACAACTGTTTTCAGAAATAGACAAATAATTCTGCCAGCATTACCCTGTTAAACCTTACAATTTGGCTTTACAACTTAAAAAGCATTAACACTAGCATTGATTTTTATCACTGATTTTTTAATGTATATATTTTATTTTATCTTTAGTTATTCATGATTAATATCTGTATTTATTGACCTATTTATTTGTATTTATTGATCTATGTCTCAACACATTGTACAGCTCTTATTGTCCTTCTGTCTGTGTATGTAAGTCTTCCTCCCATTTAGATTGTCGGGGCAGGGACCTCCAACCACTTGTGTCAACCGCAACCTAGCACTTAAAGTGATGTTTTCTTGTGATATTTTACTCGTATTGTTTAATGCACTTTTCCATTGTCTGTATTGTACTTGTATTGCTGAATTGTACAGCGCTGCGTAAATTTGTGGTGCTTTATAAATAAAATTATACCTAAATACATACAAAAAACCCCTCTATTTTACTTATACTATTAATGCTTTATACATTCCACTGACTTATTTCACTACCTGGCTCTAAGCATTCTAGATTGCTTGTCTCAGCAGTTCATTCCATTGAATACTTTTGTAAAATAAATAGCTGCCCTTTTTAAGGTATTAGAAACTGAGTAATATCTAAATGTATAAATTGTACTATTACCTTTAGCAAAATGTATCAATAAATCAAAACATCTAACAACGTAGTCATTTAAATCCATTTTAGTTCATTACCATACCATGTGTACTGGACAAGACAGGAGTGTTCACTCCAAAATCTTGTTCCCTCCTGCAAGCCTGTAAAATCAAGAGGAGCACTTTTAGCAAGATTTTCAAGGGACGGTTTAATCCTGTCCATGACCATTAACCAAAGAGACCCTAAGGTAAAGCAACCTAATATGGCAGCATGAAAGCTTTTAAGGAATAACCCAAATAATCGCACCAAAATCAGGTACTAATAAGATGTACTGTTTGTGTTTTTGTTTCACAGGACACACAGATCTTGTTTATCAATTCAATAAATTTTGTTACCGTCTCAGGGCATCTTAGAGGATGCAGCAGCAAAGACCAAAAAATCCCCTCCAAACTAATAAGGTAAGTGAAATGCTTTCCTTCATTTTGTGAAATGCGGTACCCGAGAAACAAATTGTTCATTTAATTCTTTGTCTTCTTCCTAGGTCCTATTGGGTTGGAGATATGTCATGGACCGCTGATAACCTTTTTCTGGCATGTTTGTTAAAAAGAGGATCCCTTGTCTTATTGACTCGACTGGGGGAGATGCTGACTTTGACAACATCTGGTTGTTCTATAGAATTTGGACCTGCAGAATTTATTCCACTTCATCCTTTAATCACATTCAAGTCAGTAGTTAAATGGGTAGTTTTACACCGGTATATTATTGATAAAATTTACTGCAGTGTTTTGAGCTATAGACATTTGAATAGAAGGCTGTCTGCTAATTATATTTTCTTACAGACACAAACATGAACTTTCAGATATAATGGCTTTGACATGCAATCTTGTAGCCATTTGATACTTTTTATGTGTTTATTACTCTAAATTATTCATTACCGGAATTCATTATAGGCACAAATCAGCCCTAAGTCTTCATGAATTCTTACCACTTTTTGCATTACTTCTTCACAAGAAAGAATGTCTGTCTTGTTACTACTTTACTTTCTTAAATTTACAGACATATGTTTATTCATAGGTAATGCATTATTTATTTGCCTATTTGTGTGAATTAGGGGTGAATTCAAAGAAAGTGCTTATTAGAAGAACTAAAGCATTGGTTATCCTAAGTGTAATTCAGCTTGTGTGGGCTACTGACACTTACCGCTGCGGGTCTTTCGTCCAGCGCTGCCTCCTGCTTATTGTTTTAGCGATTGTCTTTTTCTTTTTTTTTTGGGTTCCGGAAACGCAATCCGCAGCACTTCCGCTTCCTCTTCAACATTGCTGAGGTGAGCAAGCATAGAAGCAGTACTGGGGCATAATCTTGCTTCTGTGCTTGCTTCCATCAGGGATGTAGAAGAGGAGGTTTCTCTTGTCACTAATGCTGGAACCGAAGAAAAGAAGATTGCTGAAACAAGAAGGAGGAGGCAGCTCTGGACAAAAGATCGGTTGCTCACATAAGTTAAAGCATCCCTAGAATAACAAGCTTTAGTTCTCCTTTTAGAACTGGTTCTTGGAAAATTTCTGGAGTGCTTCAAAAAAGGCTTGGATAATTTTTTTTTTAATTTATCCTCAAAAGCATTATCTCTTCTGTCTATTATCTTTGCATGTGTGAAGGGTTGGACAAAATGCTGTCAAATGTGCAGCTGCCTGGACTGTTGCAGAAAGTATTGCAAATGTAATTGCGTTCTTGAGGTCACAGACTTGTCCAGCTCTGGATGTGTGTATCTGTCTGTTCCATTCTGTTTTTCATTCCTCATTTTCTCATTCTAGCTTACTTCTTTTTCTTGTTTTGTCGTGTCGACATAAATCACAATGTGAACATGTAAGTACGTTTTTTTTTTCTGAGGTTTTATTCTGCGGTTCTCATCATCGTGTGGGATCTAATTAATTTTTTTTTTTTTTTGGAAAGATGTTCTTTGAAGTTAACAGAATGTTTTCTGTTACATGGTTGACATGTCTTTATTCATATGTTGTGCATTTCATGATCAGTGGATACCTTGAACCATATATATAAACCTGTATAATTAGGAAGCCTATCATTTCCACTGTAATTCACAGACATTACAAATTTAAGCAACAATTTTACCTTTGGGGTATATTATATTCTTTTTATGGTTATTCATTTATTATATATCAACCATGGTTTAAATCCGTTTATTTTTAATAGTTTGATGTGACTTTAATAAACTAAAACTTGAATTATTTATGTCTGGAATTTCTTCATGCCAGATTCCATAAACTAATATAATGTAGTTAGGTTACGCTAGCTAAATAACTTAATAACATATAAATTGAACCAAATGATTTGCTGTGGAACTAATGCCAGCCATTAGATGGAAAATATGTTAAAATATATGTTTTTTTATAACTTATAATATGTTTGCGTGACTTTTGTAGAAGTGAATAAAAGTTGCAGTATAATTTAGCACAGTTTATCTAACTAGTCTTAAAAACTTTAATTTATTTAATTACCTTAACTTTTTAATTTGACCTCAGATCTCCTTGGACTGCCTATGATGCCACAGACTCTCTTGGTTCTTCAGTATCAGATGCTGATACCATGAGGCAGAGATATTCAATTACCTTTCACCCTCGACTGCCCTACTTCATTGTTTCAGATGGCTATATGGTTACAGTACTTCAATTTATGAAAAACCTCACTCCATGTTACTTTGTGAAGTCTCTCTTGCTGGATTCAACCCAGAGGCTGGAGAACCTAAGGCAAGGACTGGAACTAGGAAAGGTATTATTTTGTATGTAGTTATATTTAAGCTATTGCATGTTTTTTATTGTTTTTTTCCTAAAAGGGGAACTATAGTCAGATTACATCTTTACATATGCAGTACTATAACTTAGTGAGAAGCATTTCTCTCCAATAGTTGTTTCGTCTGAAGCAGAATGATTGAGTAGACAGCAATGATAAACTCCCTCACCAGGAAATTTGTGTGACATGTACTGGCCAGTTTTCCATGAAAAATTAAGTACAATTATAGACTGAATATTAATTATAACATGTAATAACTCTATAATGAAAGGAATTGTTCCACAGGACTGCTGTGTAACAAATGTGTTACCCACATTCAAAAAGTCAAAGAGTGAGCATGAAAACTATAAACCTGTACTTAAGAAATTGTTAAGGTAATAATATACAGGAATACAGTGGGGAAAAAAAGTATTTAGTCAGTCACCAATAGTGCAAGTTCCACCAC
>WMED01022167.1:0-11737 GCA_019650415.1 Pipa parva | reverse complement strand
AGAGCCGGCACTGCCTGTGTGGATGAATTCCTCTGGATGACTTTTAAAAAAATCAAGCCTTCTGTGATTTTAATGACATATTTCACCGCTAGAGGACACTACTAAAAACAGTATCTATGGATGAAACTTGTATGTATGAAAGAAAGAACTACTAAGTTATGGAACGCTGTACAAATCAACAATATAATTATAAAACAGACATGGGAAAAGTGCTAAACATAATACAAGTAAAAATACATTTCAAGCATAAAATCCTGAAGATAAATCACTCATCTTATAATCTAAATGCCTGTTCTTTCAAATATCCAGTGACACCTTTATCAATGCTGTAAAAAAATGTGGCCTGGAAACTGTTTATGACCCTTTTAGTCTTATTTTTTCTATTTGGACTTTTGCTGCAGAGGAGAAGTACCAGAACTCCCACCATCAAAAGGAAAATATCAGAAAATCAAGGGGGTTATTCACTAAAGTCTGTATTGTTGGGTACTGGTGCAAATTCGCCAGATAAAGACAGTCGCAATAGGCTGCTACTGTCGAAGTCGCTGCTTTATAATAAGAATATTGTCACAGTCGCGACTTTATTATGGGAAAATTGTCGCAATCTTAACTGTAAAAAATTGTTGCGACTTTACAATGGGGAAATTGTAGCGGATTTGCTATGGGAATCCGCTGTTTGTGAATTCGACAGTCGAATTCGCACCTTAGTGAATAACCCCCCCAAGTCTTTAAGGGATACCGTTCCATTGTGGTACAATCAGCTGATAAGGGAGGGGCGATTGTCCTTCTCAATTATAGCGACTATCGATGGGAAGTGATTTAGACAGCTGTCAGATGTTGATACATATGAACAGCTGCATTTTGACCCCACTATAAATTATATCAGACATCAATGAGAAATTGTAACACTTAGGTGAAATTTATTAAACGACGGCTTTTCTGAGTTTAATCGGCGACTACCCAGAGGTTTCTCGCGGTAAGTATTGCAAAATTTGTTGTGATCGATACTTGCCATGAGAAACTTTTTCTATTGAATATTACCATGGAAAGGTAGCCATGCTACAGTAATGTAAAGTATGACTACCCTTTCAATGGATATACTCAATAGAAAAAGTTTCTCAGGGCAAGTATCAATCGCAACAAATCTCGCAATTCTTGCGGGTGTTTATCCGAATATTAAACTTTTCCGAGCTTTTCCGAGTTTAATAAATTTTGTCCTCAAGGCTATTGGCCAAGGGTGGATTTCATAGGAGATAGGTGATTTTTTATTGACTGTTGGCCCAGCAAAACCAATGTTTTATATCTTGCCTAAAGTACATAAGAGCCTCAGTAACCCCCTGGGTCGGCCAACTATGTATATGAGAAATGGCCTATTACACAACCAGTGGACATTTTCTTAGATAAAACAATATGTCCATCAACACTGATTGGAAATTAGTTAAAATATGAATTTTTGCAAAGGAATGTTATTGCAAAACTAGTGAATAATATTTACCTTCCTCTTTATCAATTTGTCCAAACGTAACATTTACAAAGGTGAGGGGGTTGATCCACATGAAAGAAACACCACATGAAAAAGGACTATGATTCTGAATAACTGAAAGAAAACGACAAAGGCTGCTTACACTGGTGAGTCATATTAAGTTGAATGCCAGTAGGAAGGAGTCAGCTAAATAGGGATCTGCCAATCAGCATTCTCATATGTGAGTATTTAAAACAACATGAAGCAACTAGCAGAGTCAACACTCGCCAACAGGACTAGATTGACATTTAAAAAAGTAGAAACATCAAAAGAAAATGAAAATGCCTTAAAGTGGACCTGACAGGTCCACCTTAAATTTATTTATACTTAGTGTATATTCAAATGGCACATCAAAAAATTCTAAATTGTGTCTATAAGGTATGATTTTTAGCCATTTAACTTTAAAAAATTGGCTTTAGGGCTACACTTCCTGTATGTATGTAAAGTGACATAGAAGACAATGAGACTAGGTGAGGTCTGTTTAACAATATGGCTGCTATCAGTAAAGATAAAAATAGAAAGCAATGAAATTCATGAATTCAACTTAAGGTAACATTTTTACATGCACTGCATTTATAAAAATATCATTACAATCTCAATTTGATTTTTTTTTTGTGTGTGTTGCTGGTCCTGTAACAAGGCAAATTGCTTAACACTGTGTATATCCACATCCTCCAATAGTATTACAGAATTAGTCCCTTCATTACCAGCTCTCAGCCCACATTGTACATTGTGAACTTCACAAAGCTGGATTATATATAAGGAACTGATTGTTTCCCATCACATAAACAATAGCACATACCTTGGTGCAAAGAGAAGAACATTTCACCTCTGATTATGAATAAAAGTATATAACTCATATTTAACCCATTCTCCAACATTGTGTTTTTCTGTGCATTTATATGTAGAGAGGACCAAAGGATAATTTTTTTCCTCCTTGTTCTTCTGCCAGTTTTTAAATGCTGTGGTAGGTCTATAATGACATGGAAAGTCATCTTGTAAGAGTGATAAGTCTAGTGATTACTCATGGTCATATGATGGTTAAGAAACTGAAGGATGATATAGTTCCTGATCTTCTCAGATTCCAAGATAATATTGCCCCGTATACACATTCCTAGACTAATTCCAGAGGGGTTAAATTAAAGTCATTCACTTGGTAAAGGGCATTGCCTGCAAATTGTAGTATGAAATACTCCCAATAAAATGCTTTGGCAGTTATTTACATTCTTCTTCTGTGATATTGTTGCTGATGTACTTCCGATCAGGTAATTACCTAGGATTTCATGGAAGTATTAATCCGTATGTGGTTTTCTCTCAACATTTTTCATTTTATTCTCTTTTCCCTCTGAAGGCACGTAGATCAACATTTTTTAGGTTATATGATGAGTCTTTAGTGGATGTCCTGAAGCACTGCAGCAAAAAGATTCATCATATTTGACCCTCAAGAATGGGAGGCTGAAGTATCCCAAGAATGAATGAAGTTTGACGTGACTAATTAGGTTACTGTTATTAGGATATTTTCATGTGTTTCTATAATTTTGTCATCCTCCTGTATTGTTGACATAAGACACTTAAGTATAATTAATCAACAGGGATGAGAAGATAGTTTACCGAGGTCTAGTAATTCAGCAGCCAATCAGAGGCTGTCTTTTATAATTCTAACCCCTATTATTCCAGTTAATGCTAACAAATGATTGATTGCTATGGTTAACTATACCTCAGAAAAGATTGCCTTGTTGACAATTTACCTTGTTATTACTCGGATTATTCCAACATTCTGTTGTGTATGTATTCAGTGTATTCTATCAAGTGACTGTGGTAACTATATATTTTTTGCAATGCAATGACATTTTTTACACTGACAATATGTAATATTCTCCAGAGTCACAGATATCTGGCAGGATATGGGGAGGTGGGAAGGTTACAGCAATTACCCTGTACTGTATAATTTTATGAATAAATTGGTAGCAATGCTGAGTAAGAGTGTTGTGCTAGGCTTTGCATAATTTTCATAGCATTTATTAAATATATCCTATGAATTCTACTAAAGCGGTGATACTGCTGACTGATTTCTAAGGATAGGGATCGGGTATTGATCACATTCTAAATTTCTATCTTTCCCATTGGCACCAGAAGGGGGTGATTGGTAAGTATTTCCCTCCTCCAACCCCTTTAGAATCATCACCCCTAAACAAAATGAGCTTAATTTTTCTTTAATGTAGCTTAGTAACATTGTACAGAATACACTGCAGGTGTAAATTCACACGGGGGCATGATTAGTGATTTTGTACAATTATAGAAATTTGCTGTTAAATTAACTATCCATTGCTTGTTTTGCATAAACATTGAAATTAAACGGTGATTTACTGTCCTGCTGAGAGGTGCATTACTGGGATGTGCACATATTATGATGAACTATGCCCAAACATTCCCACACTCAGACAAGCGGCTGTGTGGATATAACTAAAGACTAACCAGACAAGAGGTGCCACCTTCTGCCTTGTTAATCTGGGGACATGTCACAAATATAATAGAAATTGTAATATATATAATAGTTAAGTATGTAACAATCCCACTGCTGGGGAATGTATAAACATAAGCAGTCATTTCCTGGGATCCACTAAGTCACTGCAACCAGTTAGCAGATGCCATTGACTGATAAAGAAGAGTATAGTGAAAGTCAGCTTCTGATTGGTTACTAGACCTCCAACCTTCATGTTGCATCATTTAGTGAATTCCACTGCAATACCAACATACTCACTTGAGCATTAATGTCCACAATGTATCATATTTCGTATTATATTATGGGGTGTTTTACATATAACTCCATGTCTAACTTGCTTTTTCAAACATCTGCGTTTTAGAGATGCCATTGCTTTAAATTTGCCTAGTACCTATCCCTAGCATAACAATTTTATTGCAATGCCATCAAATTATGAGATAGTGAACCTGCAAAATCTCTCTAAGCAGATGCTGAATGGTGCAATTATTGCCCCTGGCTTGATGCTTTGCTAAAATAGGATATCCTATTTTGTTTCTTTTTGCGCATCAGCATTTCATGCCATTAGCTCAAAGTACATCCTAACTGGTACCCTGGAGGAATCTACTTGATGCAGAGGCAGGCCGCCTGCAATAAAACTCAATTACACAGTTGACCACTAGATATACTATAATGTCTAAAAACCCTACCAGGTCCTGCAGCTGCAGTTGTTTTATAACCTTCTAGCACAGTATCCCTTGCTGCTCTGAATCTCCAGAAAAGGCTACAAATTATGACAATTTTCTAAATGAAGGAAAATGACACTGGTCTTATCCTACCAGTTTCTGATACATTTTTTTTTAAGGAGCTGCTGTTTAAGGAGGTTGGGTAGAACACCAGTAACACAGTTTATTTATAAACTGAGAGCAATTTGTGCGCTGTTCAAAACAGTAGGTGAGAAAATAAACAGAACAGCACAGGAAGCAAAAAGCTAGAGGGAGCAGCCATTGAGAATGTACAATCTGCAGCATTAGCCGACTAGTGAAAGAGGAACTGTTGAACACTTTTACTGATATATAGATATTCAGATGTGGGGGCAACTTTGCTCCGACACTCAGTAATGTAGATGAAGAACCTACGCTATCAATGCAGGGCCTTATTGACTAAAGGCTGAATAATCGTGTAAAAGCTCTGAATTCGCACATGTTCAGCACTTTCCCATGTTTGCTTACTGAGCAAAGTGCAATGTAATGAATTTGCAGCCAGTTGGGATGATTATGATAGTCACAAATCTTACAGAACATTTTGCATTATTTTGCATTTGCATGCGCAGGTACATCTACTGACTAAGCAGCTGAGTGTGTCGAAGGACACGCGACTGGGTGGACTGCGTCAAATTCACCCCTTTGACTACGCCACACCAGAATAGTGAATTGAGGGGATGATGGCAGGACTTCACATTCTACTTCTATGTGACCTTCTATGCCACACAATGCCCCTGAAAGCAATCACTGCTGTCCACTTGTTTGACCAGACCAATCACCACTTAATGAGAAGTAAATTTATGAGTCTTTTGGAGAAGCGAATTGTAGTGAGATGAATTCAATAGGTGAATCTATCCTTTAGTCAATCAGGCCCACAGTGAACTAAATAAAGTGAGGTCTACCCCTAACTCACTCCTTGTCTGGCAGAGCTAGTGATTAGACTAAGTGTTATGTGGTTCACCTACCACACCCTACTATAGAAGCTTACCCGACCCCGATCGTTAGGTTTATGAGGCCTCTAGGATTTACAGTAGTAGAGATAGATCTGGGGGTTATTCACTAAGGTGCGAATTCGGCTGTTGAATTCTCACACAGCGGATTCCCATAGCAAATCCGCTACAATTTCCCCATAATAAAGTCACAACAATTTTTTAAAGTTAAGATTGCGACAATTTTCCCATAATAAAATCGCAACTGCGACAATATTCTCATTATAAAGATGCGACTGCGACTGTAGCAGCCTGTTGCGACTGTCTTTATCTGGCGAATTCACACCTATACACAACAATTCAGACTTTAGTGAATAACCCCCGGAGCAGATTCTCTTCCTCTGGCCAAGTCAAGCTCGAAGTAAAACAGAAATTCACGATTGTTTTTATTTATTAATAGGAATTTTTTCCTATTACCATTTAATGAATTCCAGTAATGGGGAAAAAAAATGAACACAGAAAAAATAAAAAAAGGCAAAAGTCAGACTTTACCACTTGATAAAGATAAATATGCCTCTAACTGTGAATACAGGAGTCTAGATTTTTAAATACTACATCTTACAAAAGCAAATAAACACCATGAGTATATAATGAATTAAGCAGCCATTTGGTGACTACTGACGATACAATGTTAGCAGCGACTGAGGACTTGCAACAACATTATCTTTCTCATAACATCTATCCTGCTGTATTACCTGCCACAAGTACCATGTATACCATGCCTGAAGAAGAGAGATAAGTAGTGAGGAAAGCTTACATTTACCATCTATTCCGTTAACCAATAAAACGTATCACCTATACTACTTGTCTCTACAGACTACCCAGAATGCCTTAGTTATACAGACTTCCCAGCATACCCCAGTCATACAGACTTCCCAGCATACCCCAGTTATACAGAAGAGAGCTAAGTAGTGTGGAAAGCTTACATTTACCATCTATTCCGTTAGCCAATAAAACGTATCACCTATACTACTTGTCTCTACAGACTACCCAGCATGCCTTAGTTATACAGACTTCCCAGCATACCCGTTATACAGAAGAGAGCTAAGTAGTGTGGAAAGCTTGCATTTACCATCTATTCCATTAGCCAATAAAAGCTATCACCTACACTCTACTTGTCTCTGCTTATATCTACAGCTAACATGGTTCTACACTCTACAGTCACAAGTATTACATGGCATTTCTTTTATATTTATTGTAGTAGAATGTTCTATTTAATAAAGATGCAAACACTTTGAACCTGAAAACTCCACAGATTCATTCAGTGGATTGCCAGTGTAAGCAATTTGTTTCCTAGGCTGCGGTAGGGCCCTCCTGCAAGGAACTGGAACTTGACCTTCTGCAGAGCAAGGTCATCTCAGGAGTTTAACTTTGCCCCAATTCATCTGACAACAAAGTCCCTTCTTCATTTATTTCAAGCATAGTTTGTCCCAGAAATCCATGCAGCACTGGGAAAACTGCTCTACTTTTTCTTCTACCTCAATGATAATTAATCACACTACAAAGAAAGTTTTTTTTTTTTTCAAGGAGCCCTTAACGTAGATCACTCAGATCTAAAAAATGGCTAAAGAAAATCAAGTTATTATGTATTCAAATATTCTGCTAGTTTATTTTGCTGCTTGGGTCATGGCGCTGAGCCAACTGAACATTTGACACATGTAGTATTACAATGCCAGTATGCCATGCCATCTGCTAGAACAAGTGTGGGTGATATGGACTTTGTGCTAGGTCACGAGAGAAAATGACAAGCGTACGTCTTGGAATATTTAACCCTTTTAGATCTGTATATCAAGAGTACTCTTCTATCAGACTAATCTAAAAATACTTCTTATTGAAATTTAAAAGAGAAGGAAACACATATTCATAATATATTGTAAAGCCTTCTTGAAATATCAGATAAACTTAGGAGCTTTTATGCGTCAGCATTACTTATAAGTAATCATTGAACTAAATCCAAGTGTAGTGGTGCAGGCTTATAAATATCTTAGTTATGCAAAATGCGTATGGGCTCTACGCGATGGTAGAAACAGACAGGAGATTTCATAAGTTGTCAACTTGGAAAGATCCATAAGTTGTGTTTTGTAAAAGTCCAGCACCATTCCAATCATTTCATTTATTTTTATTTTTCTGAGCGGTTAGGCTTCATTTATAGTTTCAGCAAATATGAAATTAAAATCCATTTAAGGGGAATTTATTAGGAATCCCTAAAACATGTGAGACAAGTTCTGAATTTCCTCTCATATCATATGACTTGGCTTGGTCATTATATAGATCATCAACATTATATTCTAGTTTCTTCCTCAGCCTGAAAACATCCTGGTAAATTCCCTGGAATCTGAATAAATTGGTGCTTGTGCAATTATGTAGGGAAATATCATAATAAATACTTGTTAGATATACTGTATCTCTGCTTTGTAATATGTTGGTGCTGTAAAAATAAATCATGAGGGAAAGACTTTAGTGACTGTGATCTCTGACTGGAGGCTCAATATTCCCAGTTATTCTGAATGTGCCTCAATGATTCTAGATTTTCTTTTTTTATATATACATATAACTTGGTTTTAAACATAAAAGCGGTAATTCAGCAATGTGCAAAGTGAGCTCCGGATCCTTCGCATCACTTCGCACCACTTCGCACATGCTGTTATGCGCTCGCTGATGTCCTGCACGCGGACATCAGCGAACACTTTAAAGGGATTTAAAGCGACTCGAGTGGTCTTGCCGAGACTGGAATCCCTTTAAAGTGTTAGCTGATGTGCAGGACATCAGTGATCGCATAACAGTCTGTGCTAAGTGAGGCGAAGGATCCGGAGCTCACTTCACACATTGTTGAATTACCCCCAAAATATTACTTACATTAACATTGAATGTATTGAATTGATATACATTGCAATTACAATTATTGTGTCTCAGTACAAATGTTTAAAAGCATCATTTTTAAAACTTTACAGAATGAAAAAAGTGTAAATATAATGAATATTGCATTGTTCAGATTCAACAACAGCTAGTCTTTAGGGATTGCTCCAGTATATTCATTAAATATATCCCAGTTTCCACTTGTCTTGACTCACTTTTTAGGCAAGAGTAATAGTATGCTTAGATTGGTTTTCAAATAAAATTCTCTGTACCTTTTTGAAATGCAGATGTTACCTTTTTAAAGCCAAATTCCACATGCTAATACAAAATTAGTTTGTCTGCATTTGTTTTGCACTAAGGGAATATTAATAAAGCTATTTGAAATTCAATGGCAGCTATTTTGGACATTTAAGTAAAGATTTAATACATTCAGACAAAACCAGTAAATTTATTCTTGAAATCAAGACAAGTCTCATTTCTTTTCTGGTCAATAGAGGTCACTTAGAAATGTATTTATCTGAGTTTTACTGAAGTATGGAACATGAATGAGGCTGTACTGAAAATAAAACTGAAGCACCACAAACTTAATTTTGCAGTTAAATATTTGCATTCCTTTGAAGGGAATAATGGGTACTCCCAGTTGATGAAAAAGCAAGACCACAGTTGATAGACAGAAGAACTGTAGCTCAGTGGGACAGAAATGGATGTGGCTTCAACAGTGACTCGAGATGTTGTTTTGCAAATGGACTTTCTTGAAGGTTACATTATTAATAAAATTGGAAATCTCTAAGATTTAAAGTTAAATGGGTAAATCGAACTGTGTACCAAGGATAGACAATTTGAGAGCAACAACTTCAGCCCAGAAATTATACTCAATGGAAGGTTAGTGTTGAACAGATGTAGACATTTTGCCCTTTGAATGACTTCACAATGATTTTCTTGGTCTGGTCAAGAAGAACAAGGGACTTAAAAATTTCAGTCTAGCCCAGACTATTTGTAGCCAACACTCCTCAAACAAATTACTTTTCATATGTTTATAGACCCCAGTATGAATTCATTCTAGCATTGTGATTGGGGCTTTCAAATAGGAAATGAAGAACCAGTAAATATCTTTGCATAGGCCCTTTACTGACTTCTGTACTTGAGGTGTAAGATATGCCATTGGCTGAAACTTCAGCTAATGCAATCGCATTTTTTATTCTTAGGAGGTCAAGAATCCCCTTTCATTTCTGTTTGACATAAGGAGAACAACCAAGAATCAAATAAGCACCTGCAGGTAAACTGGATTCCTTTGTTCGCTTCCAGTTTTAGTGGATAACTGCAATGATTTCACAAGCAAAACCTTACATTCCAGCATGCTCTTGCCTGAGAAGGTTTATTGTTATACAGTGTATGTTTCCATATCATATTATGTACTTTTAGTGGATTGGGCTTTAACTAACGTTCCATCACTTGCAACTGTTATCAACATTTCAAAATATTCTGCCTATTAAATAACCTTGTAATTATCTGCCCCTGTCAGGAAATCTTGAGTTGGTGCTAATCAAAAATTGATACTGTAATAATCAAGTGATAAAATGTAAATGCATAAGTTGCTAATGAGTTGCTACTAAAAATATTATTAGTGCCATTTAGACAATATGTCCATTCCCCTTTTCTCCTTCAGGTTTTTTAATAGTCTATTAGAAAAATAGTGAGTTATCATCATACCATAAATGATATTCTCAATTATCACTCACAAAACGTCATGCAAGAATAATATAGCATGCAGCTGAACACAGTTTGAAAGACCTATACACTCCATGTAAAATAGGACTGGAAAGCAGATTGTGAATCTGAAGGAATAAATTTAGGACATATGGTATGTCACAGTTTTACAGATTAAAGCCTGTCAGTCCAATTTTCCTAGAACACAAGCAAAAAGTGACACAATATTACACAATCTATTTACTTGGATTCACCACATTCTATTGTCAGTGTTTCATACTGAAAAGTAATCTTTACTCTGTCTGACGACAAACTCTGTTTCTGCTTTAAATGCACTAATTAAGCCTCAATATGTCCTTAGGGCATGAGCAATATCTAGTTATTTAGTTATGTAGCAAGAAAATGTTTTCCCAAGAAGAGGTAGAGAATTACACACTCAACCCAATGCCCTGATGCAGCTCATTAAACAACCTGCAGTAAAAAGTCCACAAGGGAATTGGTTTCAAACGTGATATATTGGTTTATAAATAAGCAAAAAGATAGTGTTTCTCCATTTAAAAGTAGCGCTAACACTGTATTTCAGCTGGAGAAACTGGTAACTGCTGTTTTTTTAGGAAAAAGCAACATGGATCTATTCAATTTACAATTCCTTATATGCTCTTGATACCTTAGACCAGGGATCCTAAACATGAGGGTCACATGCGGCCCTTAAGGCTGTCATATGTGGCTCCAGCGGACAGCAGGCTATGGGAGGAGTGAGCCCACTACTGACGTAAGGTGAGCCCACGCAGAAACCACAATGGTGTGCATGGCCACCACCATACATCACTTTATTATCTGCACAAGTGCTGTGTGCAAGTAAGAGAAACCACAGGGAAATAAGAAAAAATTAGCAAGTGGCTGTAGCATGGCTCATCGACTTGTATTTTTATGTTTTTTATATGCAACCTTTTATGCTATACTATCCTTCACTGGGAATTGGTTAGGTACATAAATGATTTATGGTGGTCATATGACTAAATACAGTATATTTATGTCCCTGTATAGGAAAAGGCTAGATCTTTTCAAACCCTGCTGGTCTAAAAATGTGCAATCTGCCCCTAAAAAAATCTGGGGGGGGTGGATTTAGGGTAGAAATCTGGGGTTAAAGGCTAACCGCCTCCCCAGTAGTGTCAAAGCAGTACCTTCAGGTGCTCATGTGTCCCATAGCAGACACTAAGACAATCACCATATAAATAAGAGGACATAACCTCAAAATAAGGTTGTAACAGTTAGACTTTTGTTTAATACAAAGGTTATCAAAGTTACATATCTTTCTATATATACTACGGAAACTTTTTTAAGGGAAGATGAATGCTATTTTAATATATAAGTTCATGAAAACACTGGGACCTAATACAAACCTAAACAACCCAATGAACAA
>WMED01022166.1:0-11737 GCA_019650415.1 Pipa parva | reverse complement strand
CTCTAAAACCATCCTAATTTCTCATGTGGCCCCTTGGGAAAATTAATTGCCCACCCCTGAACTACAGTGAGTATAAAGTACATTTGTAAGTCTCCAATACAAAATTCAGATTTTCTATATCACAGTTCAAGTTAACTTAGCATATAATGGCAAAAAGGCACAAATGGAGCATATTAAGAAAATCGGTACATGGCGGCTTACAATAGGCATTCCAATTACATAATCACCATGGCGGGAAAGATACAAACCAGACACATTTCACCCCCAAAATGAGGCTTCTTCCAGCAGCCAACAGTTCTCTGCTTGTCTAATTTTTATGGTTAAAGGGGAACTAAAGATTATTTTATCTAGATGGGTGATACTTATCGATCAGGGTTTTACTCTCCAGTACTGCCCCCTGCTGTCACTTTCAAGTCAATCTCTTCTGCTCTGTGAAGTGCTACGATCCTCTTCGCTTCCTTCTTTCTATCTCACTGAGGTAAGCCTTCCCGCAAACAGTTTTACATCAAAATTCTGCTTCTGAGCATGCTCACCTCAGTGACTTTTAAAAGAAGTGAAGAGGATGGCAGAGCAGAAGATGTTGGCTTGAAAGTGACAGCAGTAGGCAGTGCTGGAGAGTAAAACCTTAATCAGTAACTACCCCCCCTCCAAGATAACACGAGCTTTAGTTTGCCTCTAATTAATACATTCATCCCTATCAGTTCATATTGCTTTAAGAGATGCCCCACCTCCTTACTCACTTATTTTGCAGCGGTTTAGTTTGGAATCTTAAGACCGGAACATGACTGACAGGCTTCTTGCAACTATTTGAGAACTCGGCCAGGAAGTTGCAGGTGAAAGGTCACAAGATGTTACCAGCCACATGCTTTGTTCATGATTTTAAATGTAAAATTGGTCAGGCAAGGAAAGAAGGAAGTGATAATGATAAGAGCTGCTTCTGTAAGAAAATTACTTAAAATCCAAAATCACTAAAAATATATGTAAATGGTATAATTATAGTAAAAATGATTTATTTCATTTAGCAGTGACAATAACTATTGGTCAATAAATTGTTCCTTTAATAGGAATTTGAGGAGGTTTTTTAGTTTCAGCAAGAATGGATGAAATCAGCGGAATAACTTTTAAGCAGGGCACCAAAATGCACTGCATGAGAGGCAACTCGAAATTGAATTCAATAAACAAACAGTAGGATCATTCATTATCAGTCTACAAATCATCCTTTGCTTTCTTAATCTGTAAATATGCCTGCATTTCAGATAATTCCAACTCTTGCAAGCTTGGTATAGCAATTCCTCCTTACCTCCTCGTTTATTTATAGGATGGCTTTTTACCTTGAGGATATGCTCCTGTGTACCCGACGTCTCCTGGAGTTCATTTCGGGGTGGCTACCTCGTCATTTTATTGGCACTGTCCTTGTGTGTCTTCCTGCAGCTGTTGTATTCTCATATCTCTCCTCGGACTTTTACACCAACATACACGTATGTCAATGATAACCAAAACACTGCCTGTTATTGTTATAATCTTGTAATATAATGGTTTTTGTGCTGAGTCTAACAAATTTCTACTGCTGTGTTTATGAGACGCTTTATTAATTCAATTGAAATGATATGGACAAAATCATTTTTTACTGCATGCATTGTTAGAAAGTTATTGCTTTCACTAAGTATTATTCAAACATTCTATAGCCAGTAGCAGAACCCCAGTACAGTCCCCCACCACCACTCCCCCAGTGCTGTCCCCCTCCCACAGGTCCCCTCAGACCACCACATCAGAGGTGTGCTGGGAAAGCTGTTGTAATGCCTCCATCTACAACATTATTTATTACAAGTACAACACTGGAGGACAGTGCATAATTTAAAGGGTAAGTAAACTCTGTCTATAAAGAAAGGCCCATTTACCTGTTGTCAAGCAAAGTAGGGATTAAGGAACTCCTGACTCACCTCTTAATTCAGCAGAGCTCAATATCCCCCTGCAACTGCACTCTCCCTCTCAACGAGTTCTCTCCTGTGTGTAGCCACACCCTCTCCTTTCCTTGACTTTCTCTCTCCACAGCCGACCACAGAGGCAGTGGAACAGCTTTCATCTGCACATGTTCAAGGTTAGGAACAGGCTTTTTAGATAAGGAGAAGGGAAAGGGATTCTACACTCTCTGAATAGTTATATGATATCACTTGGGGGCGGGGCTTAATAATATACATGAAGAGTCTGTACACAGAACAGCTGAAGGAGCAGGGCTGTTTAAACAAGAGGCAAGCACTACTGATCCCAAAATAATTTTTACATTTAGTGTTTATTTTGGATTTCTATATAGTGATATACTGTATATATATGTTTTATTCAAACTTTTCATACCGTTTAATAGTCTGTGGGTAATATTTTGTATTGTACTTTACACAAGAACAACATTGAATCTTGAATTGAAAAGTAAATGTAAATGCTTCTTTTATAGTCTAAGTCTTACTATGGCCCAGGAAGGGTTGGGCACTCCAAATATTCAATTGATTTAGATCTTTCTTTTTTTTCATTCACTTAGAATTAAATTATTTAATACAAATTAACTAAAAACACTTGTATTTTTAAAAGCATTCTTACTTTATAGCTTTATTTCCACTCCTGCCTTTTGCCCAGTGCTGTATATAACTGTATGGAAGCAGTGCACACCTTTATTTCCAGTAAAAGATACATTATTATCAATTCTTGTTAAAGAGAGTCAATAATCAACCTCAAGGGCTTTTGTCAAGACTATTTAATGGACAAGAAATGTCCCTTAAAAAGTCCCGCTGTGTGCTGCTTCCATAAAGATATGTATTTTCTGGCCATGTCGTTGTGGTCCTTTGTTGAAATGAATGGATCTTGTTTTCTTATTGCAGCAGTCAAAACACATAGTAAGTTATTGATCAAAGTGAGAATTTGACTATTGAAGTGAATTCTTATCACTTTGGGTTGATAAGCCATGATTCTCTACTCCTTATTCACTAAACAGCGGATTCCCATAACAAATTCACAACCACGATAGTATTCCTATAGTGAAGTTGTAACCGTGACAGTAGCTGTCTATTGTGTAGTGTGTGACAGTCGTTAGCTGGCAAATTTGCCACATTCACACCTTGACGCGACAATTTGGGGGGTTATTGGCTAAAGTCCGAACTGTTGTTTAATGGTGTGAATTCGCCAGCTAAAGACAGTCGCAACAGACTGTTACTATCGTAGTCGTGACCTCATTATGGTAATATTGTCACAGTCGTGGCTTTAAAATTGTTGCAATCTCAGATTTGCTATGGGAATCCGCTGTTTGAGAATTTGACAGTCAAATTCTCACTTTAGCAAATAACCCCCTTGGACTTCAGTCAACAACCCCTCTTAGTGTGTTAGTGCATTTAGGCCAGAGAAATTATTAATCAGTTATGTCCTAAATACAGAAATGGTGGGGCTGCACTGCCATCTAGTGATTATTTTATTTATTTTTATCTTTCATAGTACACCATGTTCCTCTCTTCAGCCCTCCTTATTCCAGTGGTTCAATACTGTAACTTCTGCCAACTAAGCTCTTGGCTGCGTTCCTCTCTTGCCACCATCATGGGTGCCACACTACTTATCCTGCTCTATGTGCCATTGTGTCCAGAAAAGTGAGTAGATGTGGGGGATTCTTATGACTGAAATAGAAATAATAAGGGTGGAAGGAAATGATTCATAATGAAGGAACAGTGGTAAAACTACCGCGTTATTGTGCTTGTATATTATAGGCCTCCAAAGGATCCTGAGACTGTCACTGAAGCAAATTTTAGGTAAGTGTGGGAGGGCATGGTAATAATACCTAGATAGGTTTTGCTCTGGAAACACAAGCATTATCTTTACCCAGCTAGTTTATTATATTTAGCCTAAAACAAACATCTTTCTATTGGTATTATTTTTAAGTTTAGTGCGTGGGAGAACTCAGTGGTGGCAGATGGCAATAATTGCCAACTTCACTTCCAAAATTCACAATTCTGTAAGGTTGAAGAACTCCCCAGCAGCAAGTACATATAAGCCTCTTTGACATGCTTGCAAAGCTACCCATCTCCTTCTGCAATATTACTCTTCTAAATGGTCTGTGTCAAAAGCATTTTGAATTGGGATAATGCAGAGGTAAGGTGCCTCTAAGTGATGCTGCAGGTATGTTCACAAACCAGATAGTACCACTTTCACTGGCTAAACAAACTTTGGCCAGATTCTCTGGTCTGGGGGAATGAAGATGAGTGAATCACCGTTCTGTGAAGCATAGCTAAGGTAGAGCTGGGAATGCAGCGTGGGACTTGGAAGTGCTGGTAAAATTAGCTTGCTGCTCATTTGCACTGTTAGATCTGGGATTGCAGCATTGCCTATAGAAGTGCAGGTATTATTCACTCACTCACTGATCTTTACCACTAGATTAGAGCTGGGAGTGCTGCAGCCATAGTCATTAGCACTAGGTTAAAAAGTACAGCATGGGACATGCACATGCAGGTCATATGGTCTTCCCAATCATTACCACTAAGTTAGAGTGAAGGTTGCATAGATTACAAAGATTGTAATTACATTCATTTCAATGACAGACCATTCCTAGCTCATACTGGCACATTTTCTAACCCTTCTGAGTGAAATGACATCAGAACAGTGACAGGAACCCTGTCTTAAAACTCCCAATTTACCACTTTTATTTGGTGAAGTGAAAAATGTGTATTTATACTAGTGCACCTTGAGTGAGTTGTCAATTTGTTGCATAATAAATGCTGAAAATGATGTCACATTATCAGCAAGAGTATGCAAAGTGGTGTATAAATATATGGTTGGCATAATGTCACAAACTGCAAGATTATTCAGCATAAAAAATCATTTGCTGATTAAGCCTGCTTGGAGAAGTGGCAAACTTGTAGCAAAATTCACACATCTATGAAGCACTTTATTAAATAAGTCTCATGTGTTGCTCTGTGTGGGAGATTGTGCATGTGAGACTGTATGTGTGAATGTTTGTATGAGGGAATTAGTTTATATAAGAGACCATTATGTGTGCCTGAGTGTTACAACATGCGAGATAGTACATGTATGCCTGTGTGTAAGAGATTGTGAATATGTTTGTTAGATAGGGCGTAAATGAAGCAGTATGTAAGTGTGAATGTGTGAAAGAGCCTGTGTATCTGTGTATAAGAGACAATGTGTGACTGTGTCTGCATAAGATAATATGGAGAGACAGGGCACATTTCTCATTGTGCTTGTGACAGTGTGTGAGACACTGTATCTGAGACTTTAAAAGAGAGACTGTGGGGGTTATTCACTAAGGAGCAAATTTGACTGTCAAATTCACAAACAGCGGATTCCCATAGTAAATCCGCTATTGTTTCCCCATTGTAAATTTGCGACAATTTTCTAATGTCTGTGTCTGTGAGACAATGTATGTATATATCTCACTGACAGTTTCATACGGTCATTCTTTTATGCTCCAGCACTGCCTCTTGCTCTCTGTAATTTGTCGATATGTCAAGAGCTTTAGCAGTTATACATAAAAATTCTGCTATGGTACTTGCTCTATTTCAGGGGTGGCGTCACCCACGAGCACGTCCCCCGAAGTGCTGGCACTGGTGAGTGATGTCATCACGCCAGCGCCGTGGGGGGGGGGGGGGGGAGCGCACACGCGTCAGGGGTGGAGAACTCCCCTGCTCGTGTGCGCTTCTTCAGTGCAGGCCACGGATCCGGCCTGAAAACTGTCAGATCGGGTCCACGGCCTGTGCTGAAGGCAGGGTTTGGCGACGGCTCGCGTGCCAACAGAGAGGGCTCAGCGTGCCCTCTCTGGCACGCGTGCCATAGGTTTGCCATCCCTGCTTTATTTGCCAAAACACACAATAGAAAGTGAAGAGGATATAGAGGATATCCACACTTGTGAGGAGCAGAAGACATTGACAAGTTACAGAGAGCAGGAGGCAGCACTGAAGCATAAAAGACTAATCACTGACACATAAAAGACTGATTGGTAAGTGTTTCCCCCTTTAAGAATCACCCCTGGATAGAGCAAACTTTTAGTTGTTTTAATAATGTGGGTGTAGGCTGAGTTTTATTAGAGATTTAATAAAAATTAGGCTAATAAAAAACATTTAATAGTCAAGGGGAGATTATATATTAAGTAGAATCAGTAGTGCAAGAAATTTGTAAGATGGAGGTCGCATCATTTTGTCAGCAAACGCATTTTAAAAGGAATACCTAAGTACAAAGTCAGCTTTAAAAGATCATTACCACTAAGTTAGAGTGAAGGTTACATAGATTATAAAGATTGTTAGTACATTCATTTCAACGACAGACCATTCCTAGCTCATACTGGCACATTTTCTAACCCTTCTGAGTGAAATGACACCAGAACAGTGACAGGAACCCTGTCTTAAACCTTAAAAGACCAAGTGACACACACGCAAAAAAAAAAAAAAAAATACTGCAGTACATCACTTGTACAAGGGCTATCTTTGGAGTTGCATTCAGAGGTTTTAGGCTGGGTTCACACTGATTTTCAGCCGAGTGTGAAAAACAGTACCCATTGTTTCCAGTGGGATGATCCACACAGTTAATATGCTTTTTCACCATGGACAATAATGAGCCTAATAAAAAAAAAAAAAATCTTAGCTGCAAATCAGCTAGTGTGAACCCAGCCTTAATATTTTCTGTCTGCTATCTGTATTTATTATCTTTACTGATAGCAGCCATATTGTGTCTGTTAAACAGACCCTGCCTAGTCCCATTATTTACTATTGTCTCCAGATAATACATATTCAGAAAATGCCACAAAAAACAAACAATTTTCAAAGCTAAATAGTAACATTTCATATTTTATATACACAATTTAGAATTATTGGAAGCACAGACTGAATGTATAGTAAATACAATGCATTTGGGGCATTTTCATTTTTGGTGTTATTGTCCATTTAATGATGAGGCAGTGGCCAGTGTGGCAATGGAGGTGGAGTCCAGTCTTCAGGTTTAAAAATGTAGGGAACCTGAAGAAGAAGACAATTGTTATGCAGTTAGTGATATCTTAGCAAGGATAGGGAGAATTCAGAGGAAGTCCTTAGTATCATTAGAACAGAGATCCACTGTTATTATGTTGTGGTGTTCTTTTCCTTAAAATGCGAAGTAACAGATGCTAGGATTGGTGTCAAAATCTAAACTGTTGGACTGAGTAAAGAGTTAAAAGTTTGGAAGAGAGATATATAGGGTTAAATCTCAGAGTGAAAATGAGATGTAAATGATGTTTGTTAATCATGGGGATGAGGATATCTGTAAAACCAGAGATTGCATTTCTAATAAAGGAAGACTGGTGTATTCCACTAAGGTAAATGTGGCTAAAGCAAATAAGTGTGAAAGTCAGAGAAATGACTGTGACTTTGGTGAGTTGGTTCAGGAGTGACACGAATAGAAAAACAAAGACAATTTGTGTGATATTCTAAGGAAGAGAATGTTATTGAATGGACATCAGTTAGTGCAATGTGTGTGTGGACATTAATTACCTACCATTTATTTTTATTAAAAGGTGTCACGTAAAGGGTTATGCCAAACAAGGCACATGAGCACAGAGTAATTGTAACCATTTTCAGTATACCTTATTTAGGATTTAGATGTACAGATTTACATGGCAGATGGCATGGTATGTTTACCTACCAAATAATTTTTTTACTATATTATAATTTTTACAGCTTCTCCACCTCACCCAATGATACGCTAACGAATCACCATGATGAGATCCCATTTTCTCTCCTCGGCCAAGAGTTAGCTGTGGCCTACTTCCTTCTACTACTGCTCGTGTGGTTCCTGAACCGTGAATTTGAGGTCAGCTATCGACTACACTACCATGGAGACGTAGAGGCTGACCTTCATCGCACCAAGATACAGAGTATGAGAGACCAGGCAGACTGGCTTCTGCGCAACATCATTCCTTATCATGTGGCTGAGCAGCTCAAGGTCTCCCAGAGTTACTCCAAGAACCATGATGATGCAGGTGTAATTTTTGCTAGCATAGTCAACTTCAGTGAATTCTATGAAGAAAACTATGAAGGAGGCAAGGAATGCTATCGTGTCCTTAATGAACTGATTGGTGACTTTGATGAGCTCCTTAGCAAGCCACATTACTCCTGCATTGAGAAAATCAAAACAATTGGAGCCACATACATGGCTGCTTCTGGACTTAACCCATCTCAGTGTCAGGATAGCAGCCAACCCCACCGCCACCTACAGACACTCTTTGAATTTGCCAAGGAGATGATGAGTGTGGTTGATGACTTTAACAACAACATGCTTTGGTTTAACTTCAAGTTACGAATTGGCTTTAACCATGGGCCATTGACAGCTGGTGTGATTGGGACCACCAAGTTGCTGTATGATATCTGGGGGGACACAGTGAATATTGCAAGCAGGATGGACACAACTGGAGTGGAGTGCCGGATCCAGGCTAGTGAGGAAAGTTACAGAGTTCTGGTCAAAATGGGTTATGATTTTGATTACAGAGGAACAGTCAATGTTAAAGGAAAAGGACAAATGAAAACCTATCTTTATCCCAAGTGTACAGACAATGGAGGCCTGGTTCCTCACCACCAACTCTCTATATCACCTGACATCCGAGTTCAGGTGGATGGAAGCATTGGGCGTTCTCCCACAGATGAAATTAGTAGTCTGGTAACAGGAGGGAAAGGGGGAGTGGAAACAGGAAGTGGGGAAGTGGGACGCAAGAGAGACAAAGCAGAGGATAGGGGGAGGGATGGTGGAGCTCGGTGAGGCAGGTGAGTGCTGATGAACCAAATAAAGTGTGAGTCCACCAATTCTCATGCTGGAGGCTGGCAGTCCAGGTTGGGTTTTGCTACTTACTGAAAAAGCTTACAGACCTGCTACCTCTCTAAGACTTTCATATTCAAAAAAATACAGTCTTATGGTGGGTTTGCCCTTAATTAATAACCACAGAGATGGCTCCCTTTATTTGTCATGGCTGTTTCCTGGCAGATTTCTGGTCCTCCAATGCTTGAGTTGGAATTAACATCTTCCATGTAAGTTTTTTTTTTTTTCCATCAGGTACTTTCCAGATAAGAGTCCTAATGCTGATTAGACTCCTTCTGAATGAAGGTTAGCAGTCAACCCTTGCCCGGCTCCAGTTGGAGATACAAAACTCATGCTATGCTGAGCTGTCACGGATGGCTCATCAGCTGCCTTTCTCTAATGGTAGTGAAAAAATGGTGGGTTTCTACAATAAGACTTGGTTTGTGCACTAGGTCATCTTTATTTTTCATATGGGAATGCCTTTATGTACTGTGGAGGCATGGTGTTTTTTCCGACGCTGTAATGTTGACTCAAATTTAGACGCACAGACATGGCTACATTTCATTTATGTATAGGCTGAAGACTTCCTCTCATGCCCCATGAAAAATATGTTTTCTTCTTCACTATTTCCAGTCAGCTATACTGAGGATTGAACTAAGTGCCTTCTGCTCTCTACGGATCCTCGACCCAGAAAAGAGATCAGTGACACCTTGCCACAATTCTCGCTACCACTTGCCAAAAGCATGAGGCTCTTCAAACTGCTTCCCACCCAGCTCCCCCTCGCAATGGGGAACATGTACCTGTATATGGGAGGGTAATCTTTTTTTTTTTATCAAATGGGGTTCGGGCTGTGAAAGTTTCTTTCGTTACTTTGGTAAGACAAAGAGATTGTAATGTGTTTTCATTAACACTAGCTGTCTACTTGGTATTATTAGATGTGTTGCCTCCTGCAGGAATTTTAACGCAAAAAATACAGCCATTCAAGTGAGTGCCAGTTCTGAAACAAAACTGTATTGAAATTCTTTTTGTTGCCATAGCAGAACAATGTAATACTGTACCTTCAAATGAAGTTTTTAATCATGCAATTTCTCCCTTTCATCCACCCTTGGTGATATGGGGGGGGGGGGAGAATCTATTTCTTTTATTTTATTTTTTCAAGCAAACTGAAAGTAGTAAGAAAAATAAAACCAGGAATATTGGTTGCAGAAGGACGGCAATTGCCGAGATATTAAAGCATGTGACGAGTAAAGTGTACTATTTAAAAGGATGTTGGTTGTGTACTATTTAAAGTGATAGTGGCTGATGCTTTTAAGCAGTGTATGTATGTGTGCGTGCGTGCACCTTAGGGGATAGTTTCAATTTGTGTCCCAGAGCTGAAATTAAAAAAATAAGTGTACTGTGTTAAAATTACATTTTATTTATTTATATGTATAATGGCAAAAGTAGGCTGCATTAACGGATGCTTGAGTATGACTTTCTTCTTGTTTGTACTAGATGTGGCAGGCCTGGTACCCAGGTAGCCTGAAGTAATATATGTGAGTGTCTTTGCCTCTGTGTGTGTGTGCCTATATAAGTATGATACAGTGTGTTTACAACACTGTCTCAGCCATGGGGCAGAAGTGCTGTTTCTATGTGTAAACTAAAGCCAAACATGTGGTGTATAATCTTACATTACTGTAGCACTGGTGCAAGGTATAACAGGACAATGTTTCAATGGGCTGTTGCCTGCCTTCATTAGGAAAATGTCCTGTTATACCCAGCACCAGTGGTACAATAAACTAAGGTTATACCTTGCATGTTCGAGAGCGCAGTTTTTTATTCCCTCTCTTTTATGTTAGCTAAAGACACAGTCCCATCACAGTCAGTGCTAAATAACAAGTTACAGATTTCTTGTAGAGTACAGATTACTGATCACAAATGGGGAGGGGGAGAGTATTCATCAGCGTGAGAAGTCAGCATGAAATTGATGAAATTACCACTTTTAACTTCTTCTCATGAGAAACAGCCATTTTAATTAAAAAGGCTGCAGAATGGCAATGAGCATATAAAAATCAGTGCAAACAGGTACAGTATGCCTGGGGGAAAACAGTGGTCACATTAATGTATCTGCTGGGTCACTATATAGATTTTAGAGCTAATGTGATAAAGTGCTTGTAAATTGGTATCTCTGCCATGTAAAAAAAACACCATAGGCACACTTGGCCAACGATAAAAATAAACTTATATTCCAGTTTATTTTCCAGTACACAAAAGTTGTTTCCACAGTACAAGTTTTTTCCAAGTCACAAAAAAAAATAAATGCTTTTCTTCAGCCCAAAAATAAATCAATCGGTTGTTTCCACAATCACTGGTTAATATCAGAAGAAACAAAACACTTTTCTATTGTTACCAGTTTGGTGGTTTCAGAAAGGGTCTATGCCCGAGCTGCAATAGCTTCCCTGACTTTCTCAGTCTCTCTTTTTCTCTCACTAGCTAGCACAACTTTTTACCTGCTTTATTCATGTCAGGTGAATCTATTAGGGGGAAAATCTGGGATGGAGGGCAGGACTTCCCTTCCCTCCCAAGCTCTTCAGCCACTCCTAAATCCTGGTCCCAATCTCCAGTTCAAGAACAACATTGGCAGTTTAATACTGCCAGGCACGGCTCTTACCAGGATTTCTATGCCACTGCTACCAATAACCTCAGTGGCACATACACTCCATCGACCACTCTTCCATACACCTGCTTACAGGCTGTACTAGACTTATAATTACATTGGATTTACAATACCTGTTTTTCTAGGCCCGTCCCCAGTCTTATTTTGTCTTCTTTCCAGTTCTTCAGCTCCTGCCAGCCTTAACTCATGGTCAAGTCCTATCCAATACAAGCATTGGATCAAATAAGGGCACAGTCTCATTTGGGATGAACACAGTGTGTGTGTATATATATATATATA
>WMED01022165.1:0-11737 GCA_019650415.1 Pipa parva | reverse complement strand
ATACTTACTGTGAGAAACTTCAGACTGTTCTCCTGATTATTAAACTCGGAAAAGTGGAAATGGCTTTTCCGAGTTTAATCAATTTTGCCCAAGAGGTTGTATGTAAACAAGTCTAATACTCTTGTTTCCATATTTATGAAGCAATCAACAGAGAAGGAGACAAAATAAACCAATAAAAAATCAAGAATTTAATTTCTAAGATGTTTTTTTTTTTTACTGCTTAGTAATAACGGTTATGTCAATCCAAATATCACTTTTTTTTTCTAGAATTACTAGTAAAGGAAAGGTAGAATAATGGTCCCCATCCATTCCTAGATCTTTGATGATACCCACATGAGTGTTTATATTTAGCGTGTTAATACAATGTCTAATTGTAGGCTGACTATTCTAAGGAATTTGACAGCCTTGCCATCCCTCCAAACCAAAGAGAACGATGAGTAGAAAATAGCACTCAGCTAAAGGGTTCCTGAGAAACAATACTTTCAGGCCACGTGCTGTACATTCTAAGCGCTCCTTTTATCCCTCCATCAGATATACTGTCAGTTGTGTGTGTGTGTGTGTGTGTGTGTGTGTGCGTGTGTATACAGTATAAAGAGGATGAAAGCTGCAGATGCATTGTTACTGTTACATTTTAAACATATAACTATTTCTTTCATGTGGGAAATCAAGTTCCTTTTCGCAGTGACAGAAAATGTATTCAAAGATGTACGCAAATCCCCAGAACGAAATACACAAAATAATCACATAATGCAGCATTTATTTTCCCTTAAAAAAAGAAATCATTAAAAAAGAGTGCTGCCATTCAGAATGGATTTGACTTCCAAAGGGAGGCTTCAAAATTTCCCTGTTGTTTTTGAGCTTTTAAGATTCCGTGGTCTATTGAATTCACTTCAAATGAAAAGAACATAAAAAGAGAGGAAAGTCTTTTCTCTGAAAGGAATCGTAAACTGTTAGCATATTAACACATTAACAGCAAACAAAATATTATACATATATATATATATATATATAAATAAGCGCATATATCCTGTATCCTGAATGTATATAAATAGAAGCAAGCTGTCCTTATAGTGGATAAATAGTTGGGGGGTACCCATGCACATGCCTTTATGTAAATAAGTATAGAGAGTATGACACAAGTATTTGCTAAATAGGTTCCTTTATTTATCAAAATTCTTGTGCTATAGAGTGACGAGTTTTGGTCCCCTTGGAGCCCTTTAACAAACTTAAAAATATGGAAACAAGACTTCAGACCAGGTGGAAAACTAATAATTACAATGACATATGAATATTAACAAAGCATGAATGTTATATTTCAATATTTTCTACACCTGATGCCCCCCCGAAACGTTGTGTTATTTTATCCTGCAATAAAATGGGGATTCCCTTTCGAGTCTACATAGGGAGCAGCCTGGATTCATTTGTTTAGCAAATATTTCTTCCCTTCTCATGATAAAATTCGCTAAACTATAACTCATCATAGAAACGAAAAGGATTGTAGTCTTTATTTAAAGGTAGAGGTAGTGTTACATACCTTGGCTGCGTTCCTGCGGTGTCTGGGTCTTCTTCAGCCACCTGCGTACAGAGTGCTGGCATCGCACTTTTGGTTGCTCAAAAGTACGATGGCAACCACCTGTGCACAGAGTGCTTCTTAGCACGGAAGGCTGAAGGAGACCCAGACGCCGCAGGAATGCGGCCAAGGTATGTAACAGGTAGACTGAATGTTAAACAACATACCTACCATGTCTCAAGTTCTTTTAACCTGAGCTCTCTCCCCTAGATAAACTTACAGGATCTGCAGATTCAGAAAGATTTGTTTGCCTTCCTACTGGCTGATTAATGTTGAGATATGCAGAATGTTACCCTTTGTGTCATCGGGTCAATATATAGCTAAGGACGCAAGCATGCAGTCACTTACATTCAATTTTTTTTTTTTTTGCATGAATGAAAGCCTCTCAGTTCAATAATTTTCCCCATTAAGTGTTGTACAAGCATAGTACCATGATAACATTTTCACACTGTTTAAAAATTCTGAATGGGTATATCTCCTTCTTTGTGTTCACAACTTCTAAACTTCTGGAATGTATGGACTACACCAGCCGCACTAACTGCATGTCCACCATCTCCTGGACCCTCTGCAGTCTGGTTTTAGGCCAGGCCACTCTATGGAGACTGTTCTGTGTAAACATGAAAAGTACCAAGGCACACTTTTCTATCCTTACTCTCCTGGACCTGTCATATGCAGTTGATACGCTTGGTCACTTGCATTCTATTTAGGTTCTTCATGTGCTTGGTGTCCATAATTAAACTGCATCTTGGCTGGCTTCCTCCCTTTCTGATCACTCCTTTTTTTGTATCCCATGCTAATGACACTTCTTCTTCTGTCCCACTTATGGTCCCCTCCTTTTCTGCCTTTTTTTGGGTGAAGTTTTATTTGGTCTTTATTATCACCTACATACAGCTGATAAATACATTTATTTATAGACTTCTGCACTAAGACCTGAAATCCAGACTAAAATCACTAAGGGGGTTATTCACTAAGGTGCGAATTCGACTGTTGAATTCTCAAACAGCGGATTTCCATAGCAAATCTGTGACAATTTCCCCATTGTAAAGTCGCGACAATTTTTTGACATTATTCCCATAATAAAGTCACGACTGCGGCAATATTCTCATTATAAAGACGTGACTTGGACAGTAACAGCCTATTGCGACTGTCTTTATCTGGCGAATTTGCACCTATACGCAACAATTCGGACTTTAGTGAATAACCCCTTTACTGTTTCCTGGCAATACCCTCTTGAAAGGCTCAGCGTCATCCCAAATTACATTGCTAAAACAGAACTGATAATTTTTCCACCCAAACCTTCTCCTAATTTCACTTTTCTCATTTTAGTTGAAGACGAGATCATTAACCCTTTTACTTCTGCACTATTGTCTTGGGATGATTTTTGACTCTTCTCTCTCCTTCTCTAAACACATTGCTAACACTGCTAAAAACTGTACATTTTTTCTTTCTCTTATTGGCCCCAATCTCGGAGAATCTATATCCCTCTATTTCTGCCAAGAACAATCCCTGCATATTTCAAAACTAATCTGAAATTCTACGTTATGGAGCACTGATTTTTATGTCTTCATTCTATCTTTTGGTAGCTATTTATGCTTATAATTGGCATTTATAAGCTAATGACCCAGCACTTTGTCTTACTGCACTTATTACCCTCCTACCTGTGTATGTAAGTCTCCCTCACATCACTTAAAGTCATGTATCTTCACGATTTACTTCACTCGTACTATGTTAAACTCTTCTCCCATGTCTATACTGTAATTGTATTGCTGAATTGTACAGCGTTACGTAACTATTTGGTGTTTTCTACATAAAAACATCCATGCAAATGCATACAGAGGTGGCACAGCTGATTTTTCTTTAAAAGTGGATTCTTTAAAGTGAACTTTGTCATGGCACTGCATGTAAATGTACTCTTATCTTGACTTATCTTAAATCCTATCACCAAGCATTAAATGAACAAGTCAGCCCACCTACATCTGTATATCACATACAGGAAAGAAATGGAAAGGCAGTGTTAAAATATGCATACTTAATGCAATGGTTAATAAAGTGACAGCAATTCCCATCAACTCTTGTATTCCACAAAAGTGTGTGAGTCATCCCAGGCCAGTGGGTTACGAAGTCAATATGGAGCACATGAGAGCACAGGATATCCATGTGCTCCATTCAATTGGGAGAATTTTCAGAGCTTTTCCAAATGACATACGGTATCCTTATCATACGCAAGGGGTACAGTGTACAAAATTATTAGATGTTTTAAATACATAACAGTATAATGATTTGTTAACATTAAATTTGAAAGTGATGTTGTTGTTGTCAAAAAGTAGGAAGACCTTATATTGTTACATCCATCTTCGGAAGCAAATTGTTTTCTGCAAGTTTTGGGTCTACGTCTTCACCTAGATATGCTACATCACCTTACTGAGACTCTGCCACATCAAAAACACAAGACAAATCCATTGGCATTCAACATACCCCAGGAGCAATACATATTGTATCAATGTAGAATTTTCTCTCTGCCGGTAACTCATTCACGCTCACCCTTAGATTCTCTAGATCTGTGAAGAGCACATCTGTCTGAAACTTTGAGTGCATGTTGGGTTTTATTCCCAGGCATTTCCTTGCAAAATGTATAAAACATTACACAGCCATTCGACAAGAAAAGCCTATGCAAATATTAGACAGGTCATTTGTGCATTAATTCCAGTAGTGTGAGAAGATTATTCTATAAAACTGATGTACGAAGTAAATGCAACAGATATTCGCTTGCGCTAAGGGACCTAAATGATATGCCGATTGAGCACCCTCTGCATGTATAAAAGTATTTTAAATTAAGTCTGGTGTACTGTGCATAGCAATGTATTCTCCCATAGGTAGAAATCCTGATTTATGTTGCTTTGTGTTTGTTTAGACAGTTAGTTCCAGTAATTTTATATGTTAAAAATATTAAACTCTACTTATTCCAATTAATTTCTATGGAGCTTAAGATAATACAGAGGTGAGCAAACTGCTACCCACAGAAGACTTTGGGCCAAAATGCAAACCGCGAACTGTCATGTCTGGTGTCTTCATACGCCAGGAAAAGCCACTTCTGCTGTGGTAAACAAAGGAAATCTCTTGATGGCTGGGGCTCTGCCACGGACCACTCTGGGGGAGCTCACTGTCGAACGGGATTATTTTTTTGCGATCTGGTGAATATGTGACCAGTTTGGCAGATTACTACAGTCTCAAACTTATGCACCCTTTAACATGCACGGGCAACTCGGCTATTTATCAAACGTCAGAGTTTGCTGAAGTGACAAATTTGCCAAGGCATACTGTTTCAATTATTGGTTTCACTTCTGCAAATCAAAGTGGGAAAGTAGGGGGTTGATGGCAGAGCTCCGGTTTGGTAACTGTACACTCAAACAACAAAGAAAATATAGTGGCCAAATGGCAACATGAACTGGGAATGCTGTAATATAAAGGGATGGAAATAATACTTGTAATGTAGGCACGTTTAATACGGCGACATTAGTGGTGACCAAAATGTGAGAAAGTGGTGATAATCTCCTTCCTTATAATTAATGCTGCCTATTAATAGCATTTTAACATTATTTTAAAAAAATATACAATAACAGTTACATTTTCTCCTTTAAGTAGATTAATGGGAATAAAAGGAAAAGTGTCACACTGCACTGCTGGGGACCATAGAAAACAAGAGATAAGGGTCCTACTAATAAAAAGATTTCCTTCCTGTCATTTGCCTCACCTGTAGCCCCAATGTTTTTTACTCTGTCCTAAATCATTTTGTCTTCAAACCATTACCTGCTTCTGGAATGTCACATTGATGCAACCAAAACTCTAGTGTTCACTGTGGTCTGATTAAACTGGGAGATTTCCCAGTGTGATGATATGTCAATTCAACACTGATAGGGGGAACGAATATTTATTTATAAAAGGCACTCAAACAGTTCATGTGGTACTACATTTCCAAATGTTTCTTAATTAGCATTGACACAAATTTTCAACTAATCCTGACATATACCCACCTCCATCCTATTGTATCAAGGCATACACCTATTTCAAATGATATTACTGTGGATAGCCAAATAGAAAAAAAACACACCTGAACTGAAACAAATATTAAAGGGTCTGTAAACCTTGTCTATAAAGAAAGCCCCATTTACCTATGGTCAAGTAATATAGCGATTAAGAAACTCCTGACTCAACTCTTAACTCAGCAGAACTCAATAAACAATTTCCATGATGCTGTGTGTAGCCACGCCCTTCCTTTCCCTGACTTCCTCTCTCCACCGCTGACCACAGAGGCAGTCCAACAGCTTTCATCCACTCTGTACATGCTTAGGGATGGGAACAGGCTTTATATAAGGAGAAAGGAAAGGGATTCTACACTCTCTGAATAGTTCCATGATGTTACTCGTGGAGGGGCTTATCTGCAATGCAGAGAAGAGTCTGTACACAGAATGGGAGGAGAGCAGGACTATTTAAAGAAGAGACAAGCATTACTGATCCCAAAATCGTTTTTACATTTTAATATTTAAGTTGGCTTCCTATATGTATACATGTCAAATATAATGTTTTATTCAAACGTTTCATACCTTTTACTTTTGACAGTGACTAGAGCCGGGTAACTTGTGTACAGATTTTTGTTTTGTTGATTTTATTCTTTCATTTAAAGGTGGTTAGGATTTTCCTTCCTGGATTTCAGGAAGCGGTGAATTTTCTGAAGCAGCAAAAGCCATTTCAGGAATATTTCCATGAAGTATTGCATTAGTGGCGAAATTAATTTCCATTGGGAGTGGATCAAACGTGGAAAATAGAATTTAATGTGTGAATCCCAAAGTGTAATTTTTCTTCATGTTTCCAGAAGGATATGATTAATTATGTGTTGAGCATTAAATCCACGTAAATCTATAATCATTTTTATACTAACAATTAAAACTGTGAGCGTAACTGACATTTTAGGAAAATAGCAGCGGCAATTATAGCTCTGACTTGACAATTAGACTTTATCTAAGACATAACGAGATGTTTTAAAGGGAAAAGAGAACAGATTTGGTTCTGTTGTTGCAATGTTTTATTCTGTGCAGTTTGGAGTATGTATAAATCAGTGATGGAAAAATGCAAATTGATTGGATAAAAGTGTTTTTTGGGTTTTGTAACACCTTTTCGAGTTTATCCCCCGTAGATCTCAGCGTTTGATCGGTAAAAATTGATCGATATTTTTTGATTGATTTTTACCAATCTAAACTTTTCTATTGAGTTTTTCAATTGGATTTTGCAATGGAAAGGTAGCTATGCTACTAATGTAAAGTTTGGCTACCTTTCCATCAAAAAACATTAGAAAAATCGAGATCGATAAACTTGATCTCAAGATCTCGAAAAATCTCATGAGAACAATACAAAACTTCTCTCGGTATACTCGGAAAGACCCAGAGCAAATAACTTTTGCCCTAAATGCTTTTTTCTGTAATATACGTTTGTCATAGTTTGAATTTGTATCTCTTAGTTTCTTCTTCTTGCTCTAGTTGTATGTCACATATTGTTGCCTACAGAAATTAAAATAAATTGGATTTGTATGTAAAAGGAGAATGCTGTTTCCTATGTGGTTACATTCCATGCAGCATGTCCTATCACTTTAAACGTGAGTTAGTGCATTCAGCCAGCTTTGTAATAACAGCAGTTAATGGTCATTCTGTCCCAACCCTTATGTTAGCCAGAAGAGAGCAGTACCCAAAATCCTTTGTGGTAGTGCCATGGATATGTGTTTTTCTGACTTTTGCTGTGTCCTGGTTCCAATTAAACCCAGGACATAATTTGCATGTTCTCTCCTTACTTAAGAAGAGTTTCCTTCCTTCCACAATCTAAGAGCCTGAATAAACTGGCCCTAACCTGTGTCCATCTGTACGTATGTAACTGTATAGAGAAATTAGTTTGTGTGCTCCACAGGTACAAGGATTGAAGTGAATGGTTAATCTCCATAAAATACTGTAATGTTAGAACTATATAAATACACACTATAAATGTTGACCTGTTTAAATGTCCATGGTGAGGAATGGAGGCGATGTGCAGATTCCTGATTTCAAATGAAGTTGCTAATAAATTGCACATGATTCCTATCCTATCACTTTCTTCTTTGCTGTTTTATCATTTCTCAGTTTCAGATCGTAACTACTACTTTGTGTCTGTGGCCCAAACATGTTCAGAAAACTTCCCACTGCAAATGTTACAACTGTCTTTTCAAAGTAGGTGAGTGGTAATGTCTCATTTTCCCAGGGAACAAGCACAGATGTTCTTTGAAAATTGAATAGTTTGTTTTTCTACCACCGAGCTGGCTGCAAAAATAGAAACAGGCTGGGTGAAGGTTTCTCTAGGAAATAGCCAATAATAATAATAGTAAAAGTAATGGTAGAAAACCCCCAAAAAACTAACAACAATATATTAGAAAAAATTTTTTTTTAGCATAAATAATGACATCAATAATAACTTTGGACTTTATGTCCCAATTAACAGCCAGGTGGTGTTGGATCTCTAGATCTCTGGTGCCTAATGATGGCATCACAAGGGCAATTGATTGTTTAATGCAACCCCTGTCCTGTAACATATTTTGGCACTTTCTAGCCAGACCTGTTTTTAACCTTCACTGTCTGACTGTTTAATCCTATTGGCTATCAGTTCTATCCATATGGTACCCTTGCCTTTTTAGAATAAATCTCTTGGATTTTCACCACTTAAAATGTGCCAGTTGGCCAGGAACAGAAACTACTACCACATTAAAAACAAATAAATATTCTACATTTCAGAATGATTATTTTTACCCTCTTTAGCAGCCTTATATGTGTTTCTTGACATTGAGGAGATACTGAGGTGTGCTGAAATAATGTCCTGTTTCTGATCTTTATAACAGTTATCACATAAATAAAAAATGTTTAAAATATGATCAATAAAATATTAGTTAAAAGAAGAAAGCATCACACTGACGTCAACAATGTTATTGCCTTGGCTCTAAAGCAAGGAACCATCTAATTGTGCCATCATGAAATTTCTCATAAGTCGTCTGGGAATGCTTAAGGAACCCTTTGCTGTTGATTACTTAGATTTCATTTTCTATATATATATGCGTATGTATGTATGCATCTCTAATATACACTATATATATACAGTATATATATATATATATATATATTGGTTGTACTCTGTTTTGAATGTTAGATATTTTATTGACTAAGTATTCTTTATGATGTCTTATTAATACACGGACAACCTGCTTTGAAATTTCAAAACTACAGAGGAATTTCATAAAAAGAAAGAGAACTGGTTAAATTTTTCTGTATTAAAAAAACACACTCCTGCCAAAATGCGTACAGATAGAGCAGAATTGACTGCAGCATCTGCTTATACAGAACACAATTCATTTCTTCAGGAAAACTGGTGAGGTGTCTTGTGCGTGTAGTTTATTTCATACGGCTCTGTGACATATATCCTTTTTTTCCTTGGGGTTTAATCCTTCATCTATTTTAGTATTTTCGTTATTATTATGACAAATTTACTGTTTTGCGGCATTGTGAAAAAGATATTTTTGAATCCTGATAAATTGGGAATAGTATAACTGGGAATTCTAATTGAGCTTAGGTGGGGGACATTTACTAAAATAGAAAAGATTGTCGATCAGTTAATGCAGGAGACTAAGCTGCTCATAGACAATTTTATTACCTAAAAGTGTTCTCCTGATTCAGGCTACAGTAATCCCATTATTCCCTGTTGTGTTGGCCCCTCACTTATTATTACTGATAAAGATTTTCCATTGACAAAGTATATCGATATCTCTCAAGAAATCTCAGCAAATAATTTATTGTGGAGAATGGACTTGTACTGAAAAACAATGTAAAGATCCTCAACACAAAGGACAGCAGAACCTTTTTTTGCATCCTTGCATCAACATATAGGTCCTAGAAGCAGATATCTAATATTATCAGTGGGTGACTAATTTCTGGTAGGGGGATGGACTAACAGCCTCCCTACATGCCACACCTTCATATATGTATAGTGTATTTAGAGGTCCTAGAAAAATAGATTTACTATGAATAATGGGAGAATCAATTCTGGTAGGGGGATGGATTAACACCCTCCCTACACACCTGCATGTATGTATAGTGTATATAGGTATAGTATGAGATTTCACAGATAATTTAAACACACCATTCATTTATTTTTCAATGTCTTTTGTCTTCTATGTAAATCTATTTTTCCATGAGGCTATACTGGGGAAAGGTAACTAAATGTATCCTGTAGTAATTGGATATCATGCATACTTTATTCTGCACAAAAATATACAATTACTAGGTGTAAGATGATAAATTGTGAATCTAATTGTCTGTGTTGTGTCTATATAATGTCATCAGGCCCCGCTATTGTTTGTAGATTAACAGAAAAGTTGTTAAAGATGAATTTAAAGTTAAATGTACTATGATATCACATAATTATAAGAATGATAAAAGGAAGAAAGGGAAAGAAATGGCACATTGTTAAAAGCAATTAGAAATACTGTGAAATTCATCATTTAAAGAGAATGCATACAAGATTTTGAAGGTTATTATGTGAAATGCTTTAAACATGAAGCATAATTGTTTTAATTAGAAGAAACTAAATGTATTCCATCCAGTCTGGAAACCATTCATATAATTATGCTTGGAATTAATTTATTAAACCCTGCTAAAGTTGTTAAAGTTTTCTAGATTTATTCTAATTTATTTGCAAGGGGCTTATTCATCAAAGTGAGAATTTGACTTTCAGTTAGTATTCCCATTACTTTGGGTCATTAGACTCGCTACATTACGTCTCAAATTCTTTACTCCTTATTCAGTAAGTTTCACATTGCCATAGCAAAGAATTAGAAGGTGTCAGATGCGGTTTTATTGCATAGTCCGTCGAACAGTGGGAGCCCTGCCATTGATTTGCCATTTTATTGGGCAAATTAAAAACAGCAAATTCAGCACCCCAGGAAGAACTCTATGATGTTTTAACCATAGAGTGGAACGCATGTGCGTTCCAAAAGCTGGAAATCTTGTTTAATCTCTATGCAAATTGTATACACCGGGCATAGGACATTACAGACCTATAAAAGTAACGGCAAACGTTTGGAAGTAGCAATATTTCACTCCTGAGGAAGCCAGCATATATATATATAGCTATTGGATGAAACGCGTTGAGTGATTTTTTTAAACATATTTTTTTTCCAAACTTGAATGCTAAAGACATACAATGTGCCAGATGCAAATAGTATCTTATATGTAATAATGGACATTGATTGCACTCGTTTTATGTCAATCTGAGCTAGCATAAGTTCTTTGGAGCTGTTTTTTTTGTATGTATGTTTTTAAAGGAGGACACCTATTTTTTAAATGAAAGATGTTGATTTTTTAAAACAAGCATACCAATTGATTGCTGAGATATATAAATAAAAGTTTTCTTGCATCGTTATAATCAACACATGTGTTGGAGTCTGAATAATCCTGGAATGAGGATGAGATGTGTTGGGATATAAGTGGAGTCGTGTACAGAACTGTTTGTACCTTCAGCTTTGAGCACAGTTGTTCTATTTGAACATAAGGCAATTAAGGTTTTATCTGGTTACCTGGTCAAGAAGATGTCCTGATAAAGAAGGTCATGTGATACAAAAGCATAGTCTGTAATAGACTGAGAGGCGACAAAAGGTCTTGCTTCTGGTAAGCATTTTATCTAGCCACTGAGGATTGTCACAGAGAGTGTGTTTTGTTTACACATGGTGTTTCAGTTAATTTCTGTACACCGCCCTGAACAGGGTTAGTTCTGATTGGGACGTTTGGTTCTCTCTTGCATAATTTTTCACACTGATAAAAGCACTATATAGTGCATGTCTGCGCTTCTTCCCCAGAGATTGTTTGTTTGAATTCAGCACAGAATGTCCTGCTGAATTCACTACTTTGACAGACTCTGATACTTGATGAATTGGTGAATTACCTGTACACATGCACGCAAAGTGGTTCACAACTGTCATAAGCATTTTAACTGTGTGTAAATTTGCCGCATTACAGTTTGCTGAATACCCGAATATCAGGAAGTGGCATCCTCAGGTCCCCAGTCACAACCACTACAACATCTGTAGTTATGCCCAAAGGCATAACT
>WMED01022164.1:0-11738 GCA_019650415.1 Pipa parva | reverse complement strand
ACATAGAAGTAAATTTTAAAGATCTTTAGAAAGACATAGGTGTCAGTATCACTTTAGATTCAAGGGGGTTATTTATCAAAGTCCAAATTCGCCTTGCATAGCATCTCCACGCCTGTTCGCGTCAATATGACTAGGAAGTCGCGAATACATTTCTTATTCATGAAGCAGCGGACAGCGTTGGATGCCGTCACATTCGTAGTGCGGCGTAGTCAGTTGCACTATAGTAGAATGAGAAGTCATGCAGAGTGAGGGGAACTCCTCCAGTGAAGGGCAGTGACATTAGTCTCATCAGATCCCACTAACTATATATAAGTGAAAAATAGTTATTTTTATATGTCATCTTGTGCCTTGTTCATGATTAATAGTAGACTAATTTAGTCACAGTAGCCATTATTACTTTTGAATGAATAGTCACCTTACGAAAAACTGGAGCCCTGTCATCAAACCCCTTAATTCACCACTCTTTTGTGGCAAAGGCAAATAGAATAATTCAGAGCAGTACGCTCCTTCAACAGACTCCATCGCATGCTGAATAGCCAAATTACCTGTGCACGCGTATTCATATTGATGAGAAGAGCTCGGTAAATCCGCGACTGGAGTAAGTGGCAGAATTGGTCACATCGCAAAGATTGTTGAATAAGCGCAGTTGGAGAAGTCATGAATAGACTTATAATAGTCGTGAATATGGGCATATACGCGACTGTTTGGACTTTGATGAATAATTCCCTCAGTGTTTATATACACACATATTATGAACTTTGATCATAACTTGGATTTAGTGTCCATTTAATGTACAAGTAAATTAGTTATGCATGCATAAACAGTATATAACATGTAAACTAACAGCTAAATGAGAACTAAGCAATTATTTCTTCCCGAGTACTGGATATCTACCATTTTTACACGGTATTTCACACATTTCTTGGCATAGAAATCAGAAGTACCTTATTTTGTAAAAGCTGTAAAATATATTAACAGGTTTTCCCTAAAGACAGGGTGAGTGGGAAAAGACCCTGGAGAATGATATAAACGGAGATAATCTAAAATAACTATTAGCTGAAATTATTTTTTCAGTTTCCTTGCATTATGGGTTATATATTATATTATGGGTTATATATTATATTCTTCCTGATTATGGTCATTATCCATGATTATATCACACATTTATCCATGAGGAAGAGGCATATGTGCTCTGTGTATGTATTGGTGCTTATAATCTCAGAAAAAACAGATATAAAATTAGAGGTAAAATTATATCTTACCAACCGCTCGTTTTAACCTGTGAGACAAAAGTAATGCGCAGGGTGCCCAGGAGCTGCGGACGTCTTTATGAGCAAAAAGAAAAAGTTGAAATCTCCAGCCATGGCCATGATTAAGAGCTACGCTCGAAACGCGTAGGCCTCGATTGTTTTACTTGTTTTTAATCTTTTTGCCTATGAGGCTTTAATAAATTTGTTTTTCACTGTTTGGGAGTGCTGGAGATTTCAGCTTTTTCTTTGTGCTTATAATCTCACTCAATTTTATATGCGTATGACTACATCAGGTATTGGGGCAAATACCCATTGCAAAGTAACCATTTACCAACAGAGGAACCTATAACATTTTGGTTGCATTAAGGGGGAAATGCACATTAAGACATCTTTTGTGCAGGTTTCTATATATCATTCATCTCCTAAATGCTCAAATGATGACAAGTCACTTGAACTTCAATTCAATCTAGGTTTAACTCTCCTTTATGTAGCTTTTCCAGTACTAAGTCCAGAGAAGTATACAGCATGATGGGTCACTTTCATTCCCAGTCTTCTTTATCATCAAACAAAATGACCACTGTAGGACAACAATGGACAGCTTGAGTGTGAGAAAATGAAACACAAGCCTTTAAGAGAACTACAGGATTTAGCCTAAAATCGGCTACTACTAACCATGTAGGGGAAAAAGTAAACTGACCTCACCTAGGACCTAACATTTACAGGTGTCATAAGAGGCTTTAAAACGCTTGCCAAAGAGTGTATTAATAAATGGCTTTTGTTTATTATGGTCGCCGAGACTGGAATCCCTTTAAAGCGTTCACTGATGTCCGCGTGCAGGACATCAGCGAGCGCATAACAGTCTGTGCGAGCTGAGGGGAAGCATTGCAAGGTGAGTTCTCACCATGCTGAATTACCCCCTTAGATACTGAAATTGAACTTCCATGTGACTTTTCTCTGCCAAACCACGCCCCTAGCAATGATTACTTTTGCTTTACCTTTAAAAGGATTTTGCATAATAACATTACAACAGTCCCTCATTCATTCCCTAATCTCTTACTGTTCTCTGTTGGCCATTACATTTTCTTTCTGTATCTGAAATGTACTTTTACTGCCTTTGTGAACATTGCCCTATTAATAATGATATGAATAATACAGAGGTTTTTGACCAGTAGCATGGGATTTATAAAGGAATGTTGCCTAAGCACCGCATAAGGAATATGTCAGAAAGAAAGACTATTAGATTGTCTGGAAATAAATGGAAATTATTTTCCCCCACTAGTAATTTCCTGTAAAACATTAAATGACGGGCGATAAACTTGAAAACCAAAAGGAACTATTTGAAGCATTCGTTTCAGGCCTTCTCAAACAGCAGCACAAATATGTCTCGTTCTGCCAGTTGCACAGGGTCTAATGGAGTCCTGCAGCATCCATTTCTCATTGGCATCTTACATTAAACAGTACGTCTGGCAATTTTATTTATAGACATATGATCCATCATTTTAAATGGCAAGCAGCTATTACTCCTGGACCAAGGATAATTGTAGCTGCATGTTGTTTCACAGTTAGCCAGGGAGTCCAAATTACAGGATGTGCGACAATGCCTGGCAACTCCCACAGTCCCAAAACTGGATCTCCAACCCCTCTCTGCAATTTGTATTTTTCTGGGGGTTGTGATGCGGCACTCACTCGTTGCAGGGGGAGGGCAAATCCTTAGTGCAGATTTTGCACTGGAAGCTTTGGTTCACTTTTGCCATTGGGTAATATTAATAAGGATGTGTTAACAATAATTTCACCCCTCATCTCACTTTCACTGCCATTTGTAGAAACGCTTCTAATAGTGCGCACAGGCTTAGCCACATGCGGAGAGTTTGTACACTGCATTTCCTGAGACACATTTCACTCCTCCATGTTTTATGACTCACGTCAAGCACTTGAGGTAGAAGCTATTGGTTTATATTAACCTGCTAACATCACATGAAATCAAAACAAAAAGCACTATTACTGTCGTGCTATATAAACTAATAACAGTCATAGGATTGCATCTAACAAAAGCTTTGTATACTTAGAACTGCAGTAAAAAAATATGGATCTGACGTCCATTAAAGAGACAAAAACATAAGAGGGCTACAGCTAGTGAGATGAGTTGGGCACCTCCCCCATGCGCAGAGTTATTAGATGCCATTAGACCGAGAGCATAGACCCACAGTCAAAAGGGCACCTACTTCACCATCTTATCACTACCAGTGGCATTATCTGACTGTGCCCTTCCACTGAATTCTGTATAAATCCTGCAAAAATTAAGAGAAACTGTAATATAATATATAATAATATATATTATAATATAATAGAATTATAATAGAATAGAATGGAATAGATTAAAGTTTGGGGTCGTATTGACTAAAGGCTGAATAGTCATGTAAATCTCTGAATATACAGTACATCTATTTTCCACTTCTCCATTTTCTCATATTAAACTCTGCAATTTGGTGAATACACAACCAGTACGGGTGACTATGATAGTCGTAATCTTATGAAACTCTTCTCATCAATTTGTGTGCGTGTGTACAGGTAATTTGACTACTGACTAAGTGACGAACAAAGTCTGTCGATAGAGCGAATGCGAGTAGGTGTTGGGGGCTGATGGTAGCACTCTACATTCTACATCTATTTGACTGACTATGCCATACAACGCATCTGACATTTTTGTCACTGTCAGCTTTTTTGACCAGTCTATTCGCCACTTAGTCAATAATGAGAAGTGAATTTGCAAATATTTTGGCAATGCAACTCGAATTGTATTGAGGTGAAATGAACAGGTAAATTCACCCTTTAGTCAATCAGGCCTGCAGAGCTGTACATTGTGTTCAGCCCAGTGTGTATAAATAAAGCTTTGCATGACTTATATACCTTGGTTCTCTATGGCCTGATATCCCAGTTAGGGATAGTAGGACTGTCATAACAAAGAGCAAAGTCCATGGTGAATATAAAAATGTGGGTCTGGATATGCCTAGCACCATACATCCACATAGAAACTGACCTCTAAAAATGTGCCTATCATATTAAATCCCCTGTATTACACACAATAAATCAACAATTGTGGCATTTAGCAGGTCACAAGTGGATTTATTTCACCATTCTTTCACAGTATGTAAGAATTGCCCTTTAGTAGAGATGACCCAGATTATAGCTGAGTGTGTGCAGATGGCCAGGAAACCTCTGATAGTGAGGGGGCTATATATGTGTGTGCACCAGGGACAGCAGAAGACCTATGTCCCAGGAGTGGTAATTACACAGAAACATGAGCTAATGCTATGAATGAGTTCCACTGAAGCAAAGGAAATCAGGAGGAGGCTGTTAGAGGCATTCTTCCTAATCAGAAGGAAAGCCACTAAAAAAAAAAAAAAAAAACGCTTTAGCTTACAGCATAGAGTAACTGAGAGCCGAATGCCCAACGGCAAAATAATGCTTCACAATGAACACTGCAAACAGGTGCAGCACAAATGAACAAGAGGAAAAGAATTCTGGGTCTAGATTGTATAAAGGGAATACTGGTGTGCTTTCCAATTGACTATTACTGAATAAGTATGCTTACTCATTCTTATTGTCACATTGTGCAATGTGAAGAACAGAGTTGGGTCCTCTTCCAATAGTAAATAGTCTGTCCAGAGAGGACCCCTCACAGATAAATTCCCCCATCTTCCAAGAATTGCACTGTGTGGCCTGAATGACTAGACAGACATCACTTACCAATTACAAACAGGAGACTTGAAAGTTGAAGGGTCACTAAGGGCACAAGGACACCAATCACCTCCCTCAATGCCTCACATTTTTACATTTACCTTAAACCCTTCATTTTGTTGATCCAAAGAGGATTCTGCCTTGACTAATCCAGGGGACAAGAAAGGGAATACAGTGCCAGGCTAGGGAGAGGCAACTGGAAAATTCCCAGTAAGACCAGCAGAATCTGGTATCCCCTGCAAAAGACTACAGGAAAATATTGTGACTTGTTGGTAGAAGAGTCTGAAGAAGTCCGCTGTTTGGCTTGTCACTTGACCTGGCTTGACTCAGCTTTGGTTCATATGACAGCTTCACATGACCTGGAAATTTAACATTAGCATTATAGTGCTGCTGGAAAATCTAATGGACTTAATGCAAATCCTAGATTTTTCTTAGAGGGGGGAAGGGGGACTTTAATGTATTTTTAGAAATTCAGCCTTGGTGTAATTTTTTTTCCCTTTATAATAATACTGTGCGCACAGGAAGACTCATGATGTAAGGTAAGTCTGTATTCATAATGTGAGTGATGTCACCAGAAATCACTGGGTCTCTCACATTGTCAAAAATACACCCCCCCCCCCCCCCCCCCCCCCCCCAACCAAACATACAGTTTTTATACACATAACCCAGTTACATTGCCAATTGCCTGACAGGCTATCAGTTCCATTTGTCATACTCAGTAGCTCACATGTTGCTAGCTAGCTGGGCTTCCTGGTTTGCAGATCTGGCTACCCTGCCCATTGTAGCTGGTAACTGGCATGGCAGCAGGTTAATATTCAGGAACTATAGGACAAAATGGAAACAGGAAGTGTCCAGTTTACTGAAAAACAGCTGTTACCAGTGGCTACCCATACAGCAACCCACAATACTAAGCGGCAGTGTTTGCCTCAGGTAAATTATTACCCTATCAATAATACAACTGGTGAATGTGTTTTACATTTACAAAAAGTAATCTGCTGTTAAAAAAAGAGTTAAGACGAAATCTCATTAACAAGCTATAACATACACTTAATTACCCAATTACATTATCGTGTATTAACGGTGCAAGAAAGGATTAAAAATGTGAGCTAAAAATTGCTCACTCATTTCACTGGATTAATTATCTACCAGTCACGTCCATTAATTCTCAACCACTTCCCCAGAATTCTACTGACAGGTCTCTAAGAAACATGGATTTCCCTGTAGTGAGAGAGGTCATGTGTGATATGAAGGGCACAGTGTGTAGCGTCTCTCCTGCCTGTTATATGATAAAATCTGCACCTTTTTTGTTATTTTCCATTCATGGTTACAAATCATTGGACTGGGTTTTCCAGCCTTATAATTTAGCAGTTAGAGGTCTGCTATCTGGCGGTATATCCCTATATAATAATAATACCCTTTAGCAGCATAAACCAAATAATCTGAACAAGCGCTGGAATTCTAAGTACTAAAGAACAAGCACCAGTCACTAACCTTTAATAGAGAACTAAAACACCCCCTGCTTAAATAGGAATGAAGCTCAAAACATTCAAAATAACTAAGAATTCAGGCAGTAAGGTAGGTTTCATTAAAAAAAATGACAATGTATTTAAATCTTGTGCATATATTTTCTTGGAGGCAGTTTTACTAATTTAAATAGCAATTTTTCTCTGAATAGACATGTACAGAATACATTTATACATTGAATATCATGTGTTTGTAACAGAATTGATTATAAATATTGCAGGCATTTTATAATCCAAACTGAACCAGGAAATAATGAAATATTTGCAACTGTATTACTGTTTACATTGTAACTTAGAGCTTACAGCTATCGGTGGTAATTACTATTATGATAATAAGGCTAGAATACCATTAATTTTTTTTTTTTTTTTTTTGCTACACTACAGTTTCGCCTACCCATCCTGTCTTCTTGATTTGTTTTCTATTGTATTGGTATGGCCTATAGTTAGGCAATGTGGTAGGCTCAATGGTCTGCATTAATGCCTTGCAGCAGTAGCGCCAGGGTTCAAATCCACCCTTGACTTCATTCGTGGGGGTTATTCTCTAAAGTCCAAATTGTTGCATAAATGAAGTGAAGGACAATAGCAATACAATGCTGCAATTGTGTCTTTATAACAAGAATGCAGTCGCAACTTTACTATGGATACTAAAATATAGTATCAGTTGAAACTTTAAAAATTGTTGCAGTTGCGACTTTACAATGGGAAAACCTGTCACAGATGCGGATTTGCTATGGGAATTTGCTGTTTGAGAATTCGAGAGTTGAATTCGGACTTTAGAGAATAACCCCCTGCACTTGCATGGATTTCCTCCCACAAAACAAAAGCATACATCTGTGTCTGTCTATGTGCATATGACTGAATAGAGAAACTAGATTGTAAGCTCCATGGGTAGGGACTGAAGTGAAAGCGCTGCGTGATGTATCAGTGCTATATAATAAATGAATAAATACAGAATTTATGCAGTTGGCAACTGTTTTATTAAAAATAAAATAAATGGATTAACCATAAAAAGGCAGGTCTAATCTGAAGCTATGTGTGATTTCAATGAAAGAAGTGTATAGAAATGTCTGGAAAGGAGAGCGACTATGTATACAATACTTACATCCATCATTTTTTACCTTGTAATATTGATGTGATAATGGACACTTGCTCAACAGAAATGCTAACTGCAATGTTTCCTGGGCACTAATGGTTAGAGATCAGAATTGAGACCAGCAACTCTAAAAGGAACATAAGGAAGAGAAGGAGATAATACTAGTCCATGTGCACATGGGTGTTTGGAACACACCTAAATGCACACGATTTGTAAATGCACACAAACTTGCAAAGGTTCAAGTTTACTGATAACAGCCATGTTGTTAAACGGACCCCACACAGTCCCATGGACTTCTATGGTGCTTTAAATAATACGTATTTATGAGGCGCGCCAGAAAGCATCATTTTCAAAGCTAAATACTTTTTAGGCACCATTTAGAAGTTTTGGAAGCACAGATTAAATATTAAAGTCCTCATCAGCTCTGCCTTCTGAAAACTCCCAATCATTTTTTTCCATTTTAGTAACTATAGTAATCTGTCCATCCAATTCCCCTCCCTCCAAAAGTACTTTTAACCCAAAAAAACAAAGGGAGAGTGAGTAGTGAGAATGGCACCAGTAGGCAGGGAATAAAATAATGGTAAGTAAAATGCAGCTAAAGGCATTTATGCAGAATAGATTGACTCTAAATAACTGCGATCAGAATCCATGCCCAGAAAATAAGATGCTATACAATATACAGCTAGAACATCACCTTCATTCTGCCTAAGCATTTACAAACAGGATTAAAATCATCACACACATTGGCACATAGTCATAAAGTATATATTGAAAGCATCAGCGCCAGTCAGGCCACTACAGGGATAGCTTTACGCACAGCTGCATGCACGCTTTACTTTGTTTAAAGCTCATATGAATTTTAAGTGCTATTTTATATTCCAGTAATATATTATATATTGGCTAAGGGGAGCTGTGTACACAGCCTGTTTATGCAGCACTGTTGGCTTTGTTTATGTAACATTGCACATGTATGGAGCCGGCTTACATAAGAATGACGATGATTATGATGATGAATGTTAATGGGGAATAATGGAAATGGCACCCTATTATAGACACAGGAAAATCACTGAGCATTACTATAGCATCAGTGAGGGGTTAGTTTATGTGGCTGATAAAGATTTTACTATAGGCATGCAGTAGTTCGATTCTTCTTGAAAGGATTAGAATTCTAACAATGGAATTCATGAACAGGTCTGGTAACTCGCAGCAACCAATCAGCTCTTGACTTTAATAATTCTAGTTCCTGTATACCAGTAAATTCTAACAGCTGATTGGTTGCTATGGGTTGTAAGAAGTCTGGAAAGATTGCCCCTGTTGATGAATTCCCCCCCATATATATGTGTTTGAAAGAAATCTTTGCATGCAATGTCGCAATTAAAGTAATTGTATAGAAACAACTTTTTCTGCCCATATGCATGAAACCAAACTGTTCATCAGTGCCTTCACTGTATTTTAGGACATGCCAAGGATATCATGCAGACTTATCTTGGTACCCTTAAATAATGCCCTTTGGCATCACATTTCTACCATTTAAGATCTGCCCAGGTCTTAATTTTTGAATGCCAAGTGTACTAGTTACAGATCTGCTTCTTCTCCTGTCTATTTCAGTCCAGTTCCTTATCCAGCTTCAAGTTCCTGAACTTGTACTTACCACTGATTCCTTAATATGTGATCCTGCTCACTGGTTTCAGCCCTGCTTGGCTTTGTTTCTTCCTATCCTGATTCTAACTGTATTGCTTTCCCTAATCATTTTAATTACTGACCATGGCTCTTCCCAATGATAATGTTAACTGCTATTTACAGGAGAGGATGTCGGAAGCCTACTGCTCCCATTGGGTTTGGATTTGCATACATGATGACAGTAAAGCCAACAACAATATATACAGACATCACTGAATGCCTGATGCGAGTATTAAATATATCTTTTTAACACATCAGACTATCTCAAACCAAAGGCATTAATAATGATGGATTTACCTTGTAACTTAGTGAATTACTCTAAGTTCCTGTTGACTGAAAATGGAGGTTTTCAGAAAATGGTAATGAATACCAGCAGCAACCTGGACTCACAAAACAAGAAGTGGTCATTATGGACAACTGCAATCTCCTGAAAAGATGCTGCAGATCCTCCAGAAGGTTGTCATATCAAGAAACACCAACGACATATTCCCAAGATGCTAAATGTGAGAGGAAAGACTCAACACTAAGGAACTAGAAGCCTAAGTGAAAAAGTCATCAACAATTACTCATCCATGCTCGCACTAATTAGTATTCAGTTCTTACTGTGATAATGAGGTGTTTCCACACCAATGAGAACTCGTTTGGTAGTCCATTTATGGAAACACACACATCAAAGTCACAAGCTTATTCCACTATATTTTATTGCATTGAATCCACTGTGGGATGTATGTTTAAGTGAGAGTAACACTATTTGTCAGGATGAACCAGAGGAAAGGTAGTGCACAAATAGAGTTGCATAACCAAGATTTAAGTTTGCACTGCCATGACTTCTGTGAAAATGTTAGCCCTTTTCTTGTTTCGAATGGACTCCTTAAAAAAAGAACTAAAGCTACCTCCACATAAATACATAATAAAGTAGTCCACTCACTTGCCTCCTAAATCACTGTATTAAAAGATCCAGATTTGTTCTGTGTACTCTGTACTGTCCCATTGAAGTTAACACACCTCTGCAGACTCACAGCAGCCATTTTGAATATTTATGAATGCAAATCTGGACCTGTGATGTCACTATTAAAGTTCTGGCTGAATTAACCTGATTGGATCTTTAATACATCACATGTTCTTTGTGCACCACCGGGGTTGACTTTCTTTTAGCTATTACATGACATGGAAATGGACCTCATTAAGTAAACTTTATGAATTAATGGTTGCTCATTCATAAGTAATGCTATTATATAATGCTACTTGTAATGTACTGTACACATAACGCTTGTCTATATATTTTATTCCTATTATTCCTGTTTATTACTTTAGTTCTCCTTTAAGGGGCATACACTGGCCACCATGGGTCCTGGTGCAAAATCTGCACGGTGATTCCTCTCTCTATAGCATGCACGCTGGTGGGGGCTGTATCTGATTCAGCTTCTGGCTGGGCCATCAGAGGCATACAGCGGCTCAATCTGCTCTGCGGCAGACCCTCTTCTGCCACAGCCTGCTTCTCCTTTCATTTTCATTATAGTTACTTTAATGCGTTACCTTTAAGAATTATCTGTAAACCATAAAGCAGTTTTCAAGGTTACCATTTTGACTCATCGCTTAGTATAAAAGGACCATTGCTTATGGTTTAGAACAGTGTTGGTGAGCACAAAAAGGGCATATTTATCAAAGTGCGAATTGTCGTGTATATGCGCAAATTAGTGACAATTCACCACTTCTCCAAATACTCACCAAAGATCAATATTTTCCACAATGTGGTGAGTTGTGACATTACACCAGCTCAGCATTTACGCAACTCTTTTTTTGCATCTATTTGCAACTAATTTGACGGCACTCATCATCATGCTTACCCAAGCCCTACGTATGTGTGTATGCGGATTTGCTTTTGTATAATAATTAGGCGTCATTTCCAGGGCGCATTGTTCTGTCAGACATTAGATGTTACAGATTTGTGGATGGGTAATTGGCGGTGTTATCATTTTGTAACCAGTCTCAGTGAAGAGTGGATGATTTAAGGGTCAGATGATGCAGGGTGGGATGACTTTAATTCAGGAGATTCTAGAATTCATATTATTAATAGTAATGACAAGAGAAATGCAGGTTTTAGGTATCTGATGGCAGATAATGCTCTTCTCTATATTCCTATTTGTGCCTTGTGAAACAGCCTCACACATCTCTCTTGATGATACCTTTAGAGCAATGAGATATTGTAAGATTTCTAGCCTTAGAATTGCAGCCTTCTAATAAATCCTCAACACTGTCAAAATGTAATTAAAATTCATATAGCAGGTTATTAAAGATGTTTGAAATGCTGTTTTTTGCTTTGCCTATATTGTATTGTAAGGCACAATGCTCTGAGGAAGGTCCAGGCCGGGAAATGTTATCCTTTCTCTACAACATCTCTCTCTCATTCCATTCTCTCCTGCATCTCTATCATCTCACTCTCATTCCATTCTC